>JARHVA010007248.1:10000-160000 GCA_037957365.1 Torreya grandis | reverse complement strand
TGACAAGGGATTCCTAGAGACCTAGACCTCCTTCTGTGTCTAGATTGGTTCTCAAACTAGTAAAAATTGAGTCATCAGTACCCTAGGGACATTGGTCATATCCTAAGACCTAGGCCTTTAGTCTATGCTAGTTTTGAGTCCAGCCAAAATTGGCTAGGCTTTATAGCAATCAAATGCAGTTATTGCTCTTCCTCCGTAGGTTCTTGATCCATTCAAAATCATATGATTCATGGGGACTAGGGCTCCCTTCTTCCCATAGTGGTTTATTATTTTTGTTTTTTCTCCCTCATTATGAGCCTCCTAGTCCTTCACTATAGCTACATCTTTTGGTTGGGTCCTCTTTGAACTCTTGGTAAGTTATTTTTGGCTAGGAGGAGACCCGATTCTCAAGTCGTATCTTTTAGTAGGGCCCTTTTTGTAATCTTGGTCAACTATTTTTGGCTAGGGGGATACCTTGACCTTTTTATGTGTCTAGGGTTGGTACCCACACCAGTTATTAAAGATGGGCTTATTATAATCTAAAGATAATGTTATTTATGGATCAATTAGCACTAATTAACACCACTATTCAACCAATATTTCAATAAATTTAATTTCAAATTTAATGAGAGTTAATTTATCACCACAAACATGCTTATGATAACCTAATTTTATATAGTAATAAATTATCTCTGATCTAGTCTCGTACTAAATCAATCACTTGATTAGTATAATGGGGAAATAATTAGTGGTAATTGACCCCCCTCAATATAATTATAATTACATAATTCTAATTTGGGTTCAGTTATCCATAATTTAATATACCATTCAACAAATCACTCAATTGGATTAATGTGGTTTATAATTTGGAATAATCAATCCCTCTTAACGTAGTTTTCAAAACCTAAAGTGATTTACTTATAAATTACAGCTGATGATAAGTAACCATAGCTCTTTCTAAGGAGTATGACATGCACATAACATATATATAGTTAAACACATTTAATACTCCAATTATATTATCTCTCTCTCTCTTTTAATTAAAAATAATCATCTAATATTTTTTTTCATATACACATATAACACATATATAATCATTTATAATATTGTCCACAAAGTCAGCTCTCAGTACCCAAATCAGAGGTGTTAAATTGGTTCATATTTTTTGTACATGTCCCATCAAACAATTTCATAATATATAAATGTTGACATCACATCATGAGACTCATCAAACTATTTGTCATGCCATTTTAAACAAGTTCTAAATTCAAAAGACTCATAAAATGTAATCTAAGAGATTATCAACAAAAAATATAGAAAGCACTTTGAATGAAAAAGACATTTCTTTTCATACAATATGTATGATTACTCGAATGGGTGAATCCATTAACCCAAATATTATGAAAATAATTTTACAATGGACCCCCCATCTCCTAAGTAAATATAGATTCCTATGTCTTTGGGTAAAATTAGTGTAGATGTAATAGATAAATGGTAAGACAAGTTAGAATAATATTTTTTTAATAATGAATTTGTTGATGAATATAAGAATAAAGATCTTAATTATCAAATTTTCTTCACACTTTAGTAAGTGATGGTAAACACATTATTTATGGGAGAAAGACTAGATAAAAGATGAATTTGACCTAACTTGGAATAAATTCCTAAAAGCATTCGAGGATGTATATAATATCCTAAATATGTTATGATGATTTCTAAATTTATTATAAATTACTATGGCAAGAAAATAAATAATTAGTCCAAGCCAACACTAATGCCTTCCATGATTTATATGCAAGAATGGGCTCATTCTAAAAGTTAGAGAAGTATATAGTTATTAAGTATTGTAATTACCTAAGACCATCCATTTATTCCAATATGAATCAAACTAATGTTAAAATTATGGGGAATCATATATCTATACAATAACCATTAAGGAAGATTTCAAGTAGAATGGAAAGTATAAATCAATATACATACAAAAACATACACCTCGTTTTGATAAATCTAAATCATCTAAGCTTAATAAATGGTGGGAAAAAATGAAATAAAAAACCAATCCAACAAAAAAGTGACATAATCATAATCATTATCTACATGGGTATAAATGTATATTCAATCCTTTAAAAGGATTTAGTGACACATTTAAAAAATTTTAAATAGTCATCCTGCAAGAATTCGTAATAACACATGATTTTGAAACAAAATGTCTATTCCATTAATAAAATTGAGTGAAACGGAAACCATTGGATTTTAAATTTTATGATGGTAACATGAATAATTATTGGAGATACAAGATGACTAAGAGAGGGGGTGAATTAGTCAACCAATATTTCACTTTATGATCACTTATCATTCATTCTTTGGCATTCATGAATCAAAACAACAAGAATATGCAACTAGATTACCATCATGTTAGGTGTGGAGCCTGATTGTCTTCTAGGATCAGAGGTTAATATTTTGATTTTATTTCAATTAGGTTTGGATCCCATTATTTTAATCCTTGTTAAATTGTAATTTTGTATTCAATCTGGGCCATTGGTTAAATATTTCTAGATCTCATGGTAGAGGTTGTGTTTAGGTGTTTTTATCAAAAAATGTATTAATATATGGATAAGATGGATTATTGTGATGAACTAATGAAATATTTTACACAAAGAGGAGGTAAAATAGGTATAGAGGTGTAACAAGGTTTGTTATAGGAGTTTATTTCTCCCTTTTATTGCTAGAAATAATATAATATACAAGTTTTGTGGATGTAGCCCATCTTAGCTGAGCCACATTAAATTTGACATATCTTATTATGTGCATGTTCATATTTATTTTTAGAATATTTGATTAATTCATTTCATAATTTCTTTTGTATGTTATTTGGGGATAGATCTAGGTTTTAATTTATCCTAACACATCAAAGTAATGAGACCACATACAAAGCATGAATAAGAGAAGAACATGATAACACAACATCTAATGTGTGAAACCCTCATGGGGAATAAAATCAATATCAATCCTATAAACACATTAACTACTTGTCTTATAATGTATTACAAACATGAGACTTTAGTGAAACACCTATTCCATAAGGAGCACCTACCCCTAGGATGGTCATGTCCTTCTAACCTAAATTTAGTGAAACTCTTATTTGACAAGGAACACCTACCCTTAGGATGGTCAAGTCCTTTTAACCTAGATTTAGTGAAACACCTACTTCACAAGGAGAACCTACCCCTATGATGGTCAATTCCTTATGACCTACATTTAGTAAAACACCTACTTCAAAAGGAACACTTATCCCTAGGATGGTAAAGTCCTTCTAACCTAGATGTTGAGTACCCTTCAAACACCTATGATATGAACATCTCCTAAACACTGATTGCCTAAAAATTTGATGAGGATACAATGTATATCATCCCCCTTCACTTCTTCACATAGACACAAACATCCAAAACCATCTTTTGGATGACTCTACACTTTTCAACAAAAATTGTATCATAACCTCAACAACATAACCAAATTTTCATACACATAATCCAAACTATGATCTACATCTCAAATCAACCACAAATCTTACATAGACATCATCTATCATTTTCTCACAGTAAAGGCATCCAAAACATCCTTTTGTATCTCTCTAGACCTCTTTTCTCATACTTAATATTAAAACCTGCAAGAGAACTATTTATGACATCACAAATATCACTTATAGACCATACACAAAATCATCAACCTACTCTTCTCTATAACCCATCCACTGGGCACACTCATTTTCTTCTATCCTTCACTCCACAACACTCACATATGTCTCTCTTTCACAAGTCTTCAAACCTATAAGATCACCATTTCAAACATCAAAAACATGACCTATAGGTCATACACCCATTGGTCAACCTAATCTATTTTTCAATCCATCGACTAGGCACCCTTAGTCTCCTTCACCTCTCAACTCTATAATCTTCCTCTACTTAGAACCTTTTCTAACAAGTCTATAAATCATCATCTTTGATTTCACTATTTATAGAGCCTTCATGAATATCACCATCTAGGTCAGCCATAATACTTTACATAACCCTTAATACATCTTACATAACATAATACCACTCCCATAGGCTGGCCATAACATCTATGGGTCTCCTTTAAGCATCTACAGTTTTCAATTATGCCTTCGTAGCTCTTATAGGTCTCATGGAGACCTATTCACCAATTTAGCTCTCCATTGAGTAAAAAAAATAACACAACATCATTTTCACATACACATACCAATTACTCATAGCCTATATGTCCTCCTTAAGTGACAACATCCATCGTAACACCCTTCTACTATAGCATAATTATCCCAAACATCATTTTGTACATATAATCACAAAGAATGAACAAACAGTCAACTTATTAAAAAAATATCATACTAAATATAGATTGTTCAAACCTCTAAAATCTATAAAAATCATCCTCAAGGAGTATAAAACATTATACAATAGCTAATTCCCCTTGAAACATCTAAATGCTATTAGGAACAACTCAAATATTCTTCTTGGGTCACTTAAGGAACATGGTTAGACACATAGTCAGTTTTGAATCTAAATAAAATATATTGTACAAACATTAAAACCACATAACTAGGTTCTCTAAATTAATCTTGAAGTCCTCTAAAACTTTTCAATTAACTATACATTTGAATTCTTCCTAAATAAAATGTTATAGCTTAAACATTGTAGACTAGTTTTTCCTTCATTAATTTGAAAAATCAAATTCTAACAATCACTTTTAAACATCAAAAACTTTGCCATCATCTCATTCCCTCACATTTATTGAATGAATATGCATCATGGATCTCCATCAAAATTAGTTTGGTCTTTAATTATTCTAAATATCTATCATTTTGACCTCATCTCATGCTCCCTAGAAACTTTGACCAAACGTGCACCATCGATCTCCTCAAAAATATCTTGATCTTTACCTTTGCTTAAAATTAAACATCAAGAAATTATCATCTCGTTTCTTCCTAAAAATTTATAACAAATTCACTTTATCAATCTCTTTGAAACATTTAGGTCTTTATCTTACAACACTCACCATTAGATCTTGATCAGAATTCATGTGATTATGAGACTTGGCACCCTTGTATGCCTTTTGAACACTTTGTTTTCAGTACATAAACTTGTTCCACCTAGAAATATTACATGATTTATTAACTCTTTGAATTATCTTACACCATTGATCTTCATAAGTTTTAGCCTTCTAAATTACACCCTAACTGAGAAGGGGATTATTCAAGTCCTTTGCTAAAATATGTGCCAATATGGGACTGACCCTAGGTTGTGGGTCACCTAATATAGGGTCAAACCTACAAATAAGGTTAGCTTCCTTCTTGATCTATCACCTAAACTAAACTTTGATTGGGAAAAGGGAGAGAGAAAAGGGTAATAATTCATGAAAAACATGTAAGGAAGTAATGCAACATAAATTTGACTGTTCATCCACTTTATTGAACTTCTAAAAAACACTAATGGGATCAGATCTACAAATCTAAATGGTTTTTTATGCATTATTATTTCATGTAGATGTTCATCCAAATGATCAAAACTTGAAGGAAGTGATGGAAAGGCTTGACCCAAGGCACTAACTATTCAATGTATCCAATTCATAACTTTAATAAAATGACATTTAACACTAAACATGACATGAAAAATTATATAATCTAGTAGCCAGGTGAGATCAAGATTTGACAACGGAAATATTTCTACCATATATGCAAATCAATCTGACATTAACACAATATACCAAAATATCAAGATCTGAAAAAGAGTCCTTTATTTATCTCAAGAGGTTACAAAAATAAAATCTAGGCAGAGTCTAGTCATGCCCAAGAGAGGGATTTCCAAGCTATTTTGAAAACTTAAAAACCTATATTTATAGAAAAGGGATGAGAGAGAGAAGAAACTGCATAGATAGAAAACATTGAACAAGGTCTATGTACTCCTAATAGATTAGCATTCTCAAGGAAATTGAGTCATGATTTTATCAAGAAGACAAAATCTAAAGCTTTTGTAAAAGAATTTAATGCTATATGATCCTTATCCAACCATTAGGTCATCATCTTTGGACTCCACGCCACCTCTACTTTATCTATCATGAGAACAAATCCTTTATGCCCTAGAACTAAGAGAGACTTGATTGGATTTTTTTGAATGGATAGATGTACTTGTTTGTATCACAATATTTGAGCACATATCTCTTTATATATTGAAAACCAATCATATTATTGGTTTTTCTATAGCTCAATCCCTGGTTTCATTTCAAAAACAAAATGTCAACCTTTGATTTGAATAAGTCTAAGATACCAATCCTATCCTCAAAGAGCTCAGATGTTGATGCTTGATCTCTAAAATGTGACCCTGGTTCAAACTTGAATCACCTTCAAGCTTAGATTCTATGCTTTTGCTTCCCTAGGTCCAAAAGCTTCTTTGACTTTTAGCCAAAAATGTCATGATATTCCCTATGTGTATTATTTGTTTATCTATAACTTGTCCTATTGACCTTTTGATTCACATAACTCCATTGATCTACCTATGTATGGATGTTCATGATCCATCTATCCTTTGCAAAGACCCATGTTATTTTGACACTTGTAATTGACTCATTAACTCCTTAGATTTACTAACTTCTTGACCATATTTTCAACATCTAATCTTGATGAGCGATTAAATTTGATCCATTGATCTTCTAGGGATCCACTAACACTATCAAGCTACCTCGCTCTATCAATCTAGTTGTACATTCAAATGCTGATTATTAGCTCTACATTCCTTTTCAAATCCAATGGAATTTTACTATTAGAATTAAATGCAATGCAGAATATTAATTCTTATTCTAAGTTACACTTCAAATATGTGGATCTTTATGAAGTATAAAAAAAATACTTGCAAATCAAAACTTAAATATGGAATTTGAAATTCAAATGCAAACCACACAAGAAGAATACCAAGGTTACATGTTTCACCCAACTTGTTCTACATTCATGGAGAAGTTCACAACTTTATATTAAATTCGAAAACACTTGCAAGATATAACTTATAACAACCTCTCTCTCTCTCTCTCTCTCTCTCTCTCTCTCTCTCTCTCTCTCTCTCTCTCTCTCTCTCTCTCTCTCTCTCTCTCTCTCTCTCTCTCTCTCTCTCTCTCTCTCTCTCTCTCTCTCTCTCTCTCTCTCTCTCTCTCTCTCTCTCTCTCTCTCTCTCAAGATTCAACAAGCTTACAATGCTATCACAAGAATTTATAAAAGACTACGTCTTTTATTTTTCTCATCTCATTACAAAGCATTATGAAAAAACATCCATAAATAGAAAAAAAATTTAAAGAGGAAAAATTAAGAGAGAAGGAGAAAATTTGCCACCCTCCATGTGGCTCCATTATTTGGCCCCCATTACAAGAAAACATCAACATGTCAAGTCAAATATTTAAAGGGTCATATAATTATGTGATTTAGACTTCATCATGTGCACAATAAAAATTCACCCCATCTCCACATAGGCTCTCAATCTACAATAGTGAGTCGACCCCACTATCTATGTGCACCCACCTTTGCTCAAAAAAATTCCAAAGCCTCTTTTGAATTTCCCTTGTGAGAAAAATGATGAAACCTTCAAATATGTTTCCCCAAAATCATGTGCAAGCTTTAAGGGGTCAAAGTTCACTTCAAATCTGATAATGTCTTCCAACATGAAAGCCTCACACTCACATGGCAAAAGATTGATTAAAATCATCTTTCTTTTTTACTCTAGTTTTATCCCACATGTGCTAACCTATGTGCCTTTGAAAATGGCTTCCCATTTTCTCTCTCCAATATTTCAAAAAATTAAATATGATTTATGGGTAATGCCATGTCACACTTGTTCCACCTCACATGTCTAGTCACCTAGATCCCACCATGGGCCCACCACATGGGCCCCACCACCATGTCACTAGTGAATAGTAAAATTGAATAGTGTGGGATGAATAATGATTGTCTGAATAGTAATTCCACACCTAACATTTACTCTGTCATAAAATTGATGTCTACGTGAATGTCATTTGACATCTTATAGATTGTCAAATTTAATCTCACATGATTTTTTCCTGAGATTTATTTTGATGTCCATGTGATCATCATTGAACATTTATGTAAATGTCATTGACATCCTTTAGACCATCAAATTTAAGAACTGATGGATTTTTTCTTGAGTTTAAACTTGACTTTTATGTGAAAGTCTTCATCTATTAAGTCAACTTTGAAGGCTTGGATCTCAAAGTGAAAAAAGATTGAAGGCATGAAAATTATAAGAGATGATCTAGGTACTAGAAACAAGATGTCTACATGACCCAAGGGCTTGCAAGGCTTTATAATCATACTTATCAAATGTGAAAACAAGCTATCCACATTATTTCTAAGTGACGTCCTGATGACGGTCTAGCTCCAAGACGTATTCTTTTGATCTTTTGCTTGATCTTTGGAATCTTGAATGAACTTTTGAAGCATAAGAAAACTTGTTCATGACCTAAATTACAAGATTGTCTATGGAAACTTATTTGGATCTGCATTTACTATGTAGACCTATTTCTTTATAATCAATAGAATTACACTTTAAGCTTGATTAAAGTGTTTTAGAAGCATTGTGAGAAATATTATGTTCTTCTTTTATCATTGTATCCTTATCTCAATTAGGAACATTATTCAGTCCTTGAAAGCTCTTTATGTAGGCCAAAAATTCCCAACATCTTTGTCAACTTAGCTGGGAAGCATGCCTACTATGTTTAAACTTAGACCATGTACATGACTCTTGGACTCATAAAAGATAACTGAAAGAGACCTTTTGATTTACAAAGATAATGGACTCCACCCAAAACAAGGAAGGAAATAAAAAAAGTAAGGAAACTATCCTAACAAAGTAATTGTGAAAATAAAATACTTATCTAGGACAAAATATAAATAAACTAATCTAATTAACTATGATAAAACATGATCCACTTGGATCAAAAGGGAATTTCATGAACTCATTCATTACAAAAGATGGTACAAGTTGAAAAGTAGGGGTTTATTGAACATGACCTTTGAAGAGGCACTTTTTTTTCCAATTATTTCTCTTAAAATCTCCAAAAATGAGCCATCAATAGAAAACAGTCACCAATAAAGACACATTCATCTTTCAGTTCTAGATCTTTTTCATTCTATTTGTCAACTACAACCTTATCAAGTGACATCTCATCTATGGCTTGTGCTTGCATGACCTTATCCTTCTTATCAAAAATTTGAATTTCATCAATCTCTTCAAGGATCTCTAAATAGTCAACCTAAGCTGCATCATGATCTTGAATAGGTGATTCTTAATAAACTTCTCAATAACAAGCTCTACAATGGGCAACATCTCCTTACAATGATCTTTAATCTTTTATAAAGATTCAAAGTACAACTTCCAATCACAGTTTTTTATTCATTTTGATCAACTTGAATAGCATCATTTAGAATCGTACATTTATTTTTCTCAATTGGATATATCTCAATCTCATTTGTGACATCAACTTGTATCAATTATTCTTGGAGTTATTTCATATCAAGATCAACTTTTTCATCCCACATACTTGAGCTAACCTCTTCAATATAAGCTACAATCTTGGTTTCAAATTTTACCTCAAGTGGAGTATCAATTAAGAAATCTTCTCCATACACTCTTGAAGTATCCTCTTCACATTCTTTAGGAATTTGGCTTGTAGCTACAACCTCTTTCTCTATCTCCCATAGGATAGGCTTCTCTTAAAGAGGGAGATGGTGGGAAGGTGATTAAATTAATTTACTTAAGAGGGTGTATGAAGCATGGGAGGTTGATCAGTGTCATATTTTGGGATATTGAGGGCAATATAGTTTTGGAGAGGAGGGAAAGAGAAAATTTTGATAATATCTACATTCTGCTCTTTTCACTTGGCCATTATTTCATCAAGGTCTGAAATCTTTTTGTCCTCATGGACAACTTGAGCTTAAGGGGTAAGTTGTGAAGAAAGGGAACTATAAGAAGGTTTAGCCTCTTGAATAGGCTCCTGAATAGGCACAAAAATAGATTATTGAATATAATCTTGATTATAACTAGTAATCTTCATTAGCACACACTGAGTATGGTCAAGAACTTCATGAGAATAAGGAATACAAAAATATTGGTAAGGAACAAAAAGGGGTCTTTAAGACAACTGATTCAACTAAATTTTATACCTCTCACAAACCTCTACTTTCTCTAATAAAAAGGTATAAAACTCAAGCCTCTCCTCTAGATCATTAGACACATTTTGCAACTGCTTATTCACTTCCTCATACTAGGAATTTAAACATACTTTTCTTGCATATACTAGTAATTTAATCTCTCTTTCATCCATCTTTTCTTGTAAACAATATTTCTCATATGTAACATCATATCCATATTTGAAAGGTGAATTCTCATCTTGAGACTAATATGGTTCATAAGAAAGGTAAGAGTCATGCTCTTGGTAATAAGGATCATGGGAAACTTGACAAGGCCCATCGTAGATTTGATAAAAAATTTGGTAAGGCTGATTAGGCTAATATGGATCATGGAAAGGCTAGTATGATCCATCATGGGGCTGACAAGGAGGGATTATATATGGATTTTCCTCATACAAAGCCATGAAAATAACATCAGGATAATGCAAATAAAATAAACTTACTTAAAAACTGCCTGGACTCTACAATAATTACTTGAGCTTGGATCACCAAATTCTTCATGGAGAACACTAAAATTCCAAGAAGATTAGCTCCAATTATCCCACTGAGCATGGTAGAAGTGTTGAAATTCTAAATTTTACCTTAGCTAAAAAGAGGATTGTTTAGGCCCTCTACTCAAATCTAGTCTAGCATGGGACCCACCCTAGGCTGCAGGTCACCTATCACAGGGTCAGACGTCTAGAGTAGGCTGGCTTCCTTTTATATACATCACCTAAACTAAACTCTGACTAAGAAAAGGGAGAGATAAATGGGTAATAATTCATGAAAAACATGTAATAAGGTGATGTACCATAAATGTGATTGTTCATCCACTCTATTAAACTTCTAAAAAACATCAATTAGATTGGATCTGCAACTCCAAATGGTTGTTTATGTATTAGTATTTCATGCAGAGGTTCACCAAATAGTCAAAACTTGATGGAAGTGATGGAGAGGCTTGATTCAAGTCAATATCCAATTAATTTATCCACTTTATAGCTTTAATTAAATGACATTTAACACTAAACATGAACTTAAAAATAATATAATCTAGTATCTAGGTGAGATCAAGATTTGACAAGGGAGAGATTTTTACCACATATACAAATCAATTTAACATTAACACACTATACCAGAATAGTAAGATCTAAAAAAGAGTCCTTTATTTATCTCAAGAGGTTATAAAGATCAAATCTAGGTAGAGTTGAGTCATGCCCAAGAGATGGATTTCCAAGCTATTTTCAAGGCTTAAAACCCTATATTTATAGAAAATGGGATGATAGAAAGAAAGAACTGATAGATAGAAAACATTGAATGAAGTCTAACTTCTGATGGATTAACATTCTCAACGATGATGAGTCATGATTTTATCAAGAAGGCACAAATTCTAAAGCTTTTGCAAAAGAATTTAATGCTTTATGATCCTTATCCAACCACTAGGTCATCATCTCGAGACTCCATGACACCTCTACTTGATCTGACATGAGAAAAAATCCTTTATGCCTTGACATTGATAGAGACTTATTTGGTTTATTTTTAATGAATAGATGCGCTTATTTATATTGTAATATCTGAGCACATATCTCTTTGTAAATTAAAAACCAATCATATTATTGGTTTTCCTATAGCTCAATGCTTGGTCTCATTTTTCAAAACAAAATGTTGAACTTTGAATAAAATAGATCTAAAAGACCAATCATATCCTCAAGGAGCTCAAATGATGATGCTTGACCTCTTAAATTTGACCTTGATTCAATCTTAGATCACCTTCGATCTCAAATTCTATGTTTTTACTTTTCCTAGGTCCAAAATCTTCTTAAAATTTCATCAAAAAATGTTCTAAGCTTCCCTTTGTTCATTGGTTTTTGATATATGATTTGGCCTATTGACCTCTTGACTCAACTCACTTTATTGATTTGCCTATTCATAGATGCTCGTGATCTTTTGATCTTCTACTAGGTACCACATGATTTTAATACTTGTCCTTGACTCATTCGCTCCCTGGATTTGCTGACTTCTTGACCACCTATGCACCATCCAATCTTGATGAGCGATTAAATGTGATCCATTGATATTATTGGAACCCACTAACATTGTCAAGCTACCTCTCTCTGTTGATATAGTTATAAGATCAAATGCTAGCCATCAGATTTACTTTCCTTTTGAAATCTAATTTCTCTTTACCGTGTCTTAAAATTGACATCCATGAAAATAGATGGATTTTTTATTGAGTTTAAACTTGACTTTCATGTGAACGTCTTCATCTATTGGGAAAACTTTGAAAGCTTGGATCTGTGAAGGCATGAAAATTTCAAGGGATGATCTAGGTACTAACAACAACATGTCCATGTGACCCAAGGGATTGTGAGGCTTTCTAAGCAGACTTATCAAATATGTGAACAAGTTGACCAATCCATTTTTTAGTGACATCCTAATTATGGTATAACTCCTAGAATTATTATTTTGATATTTTTCTTTATTTTTGGAAGCTCAAATGAACTTCTAAATCATAAATAAACTTGTTCATGACCTAAACTACAAGATTAGCTATGCAAACTTATATGGATCCTCCATTTACATCATAGACCTATTTCTCTAAGATCAATAGAATTACCCTTTATGCTTGCTTAAATTATTTTATAAGCATTTCAAGTAATATGATCTTCAACTTTTATCATTGGATCCTTCTCTCAATCAAGAACATTGCTCAGTCCTTTTATGCTCTATATGTAGGCTAAAAATGGCTAACACCTTTGGTGACTTAGCTAGAAAGCATGCCTACTATTACTAAACTCAAACCATGTACATTAATATTGGACATAACAAATGAATGCAATAGACCTCTTGATTTGTAAATACAATGAACTCCACCAAAATAGGGAAGGACAAAGAAAAAGTAACAAAACTATCCTAACAAAGTAAATGTGCAAATAAAATAATTACAAAATATAAAAAAACTAATCTAATTAACCATTACAAAATGTGATCCTTTCAGACCGAAAGGGAAGTTCATGAATTAATTCATTACAAAAGATGATACAAGTTGTAAAGTAGGGGGTTTATTGAACACGAACTTTGAAGAGCCAATCTTTTGCCAACTATTTCTCTTAACATATCCTAAAATAAGCCATCAGAAATAAACCAGTCACCAACAAAGACAAATTAATCTTACACTTCTGGATCCTTTTCATGTTGCTTGTCAACTAAAAACTTGTTAAGTGACGTCTCATATATGCTTTGTCCTTGAGTGACCTTATCCTTATTATCAACTTCTACAATTCATCAAGCACTTCAAGGAGCTTTGAATAGTCAACCCAAACTACATCATGATCTTGAATAAGTGATTCTTGATAAAAATTCTCAATAACAAGCTCTACAATGGGCAACATATCTTTACAAATCTCTTTAATCTCTTGGAGAGATTCAAACTATAGCTTTTAATCATCCTTTTTTCTTCATTTTGATGAACCTGAATAGGATAATTTCAAAAGGAACCTTCATCTTTCTTAATTGGAGATATCTCAATCTCATTTATGACATCAACTTGCATCAATTCTTCATGGAATTCATTAATATCAGGATATCTTTTTCAACCTACATACCTAAGATAACTTCTTTAATATCATCTACAATATAGTTTTCAACTTGCACCTCAAGTTAATTATCAATAACTCTTCATCGTACACACTTGAATCATCTTCTTCACATTCTTCAAGAATATAGCTTGCAGCTACAACCTCTTTTTCTATCTCCCATAGGACATGCTTTCACTGAAGAAGGGAGATGGTGGTAGGGTGATGAAATTCATTTTATTGAGAGGGAGTATGAAGCATGAAGTGTTGATCATGATCATATTTTGGGATCTTGAGGTTAATAGAGTTTTTTAGAGTAAGGAAGGAGAAACTTTTGACAATATCTTCATTATGTTCTTTCTACTTGAGCATTATCTCATCAAGGTCTGAAACCTTTTTGTCCTCATGAATAATTTGAGATTAAGGGGTAAGTGGTGAAGAAACGGAAAAATAATAATGTTTATCCTCTTGAATAGGATCTTGAATAGGCATATAAATATATTCTTGAATATACTCTTGATTCTAACTAGGAATCTTCATTGTCACACACTAAGTATGGTTAAGAACTTCATGAGAATAAGGAATACAAGAAGATTGGTAAGGAACAAAAAAGGGGTATTTGAGACAACTAATTCAACTAGATTTGTTACCTCTCACAAGCCTATGATTTCTCTAATACAAAGGTAAAAAAATCAATCCTCTCCTTTATATCATTAGACAAATTTTGAAACTGCTCATTCACTTCCTCACACTGAGAATTTGAACATACTTTTCTGGCATATGCTAGTAATTTAAGCTCTATTTAATCAATATTTTATTGTAAATAAGATTTCTAATATACAACATCATATCCATATTTTAAATCTAAAATCTAGTATTGAGACTAATCTGGTTCATTAGGAAGGTAAGAGTCATGCTCTTGGTAATAAGGATCATGGGAAACAGGATAAGGTTCATCATAGATTTAATAAAATTCATGGTATGGCTGATTAGGCTCATAAAAAGGCTCATATGGATAATGGAAAGAATGGTATTATCCATCATAAGGATGATAAAGAGGTATTGAATATGGATTTTCCTCATACATAGCCATGAAAATAACATCAGGATAATGCAATGAAAATAGACTTACTTGGAAACTACCTAAATTTTAAGAAAGAATTGCTTGAGCTTGAAATCAGCAAATCCTTCATGAATAACACTATCACAAAATTGATTCCACCAATACCATATCCAATTTTCCCATTAGGTGTGTTATAAATGTTGACATTCTAGATTTCACCCTAGCTAAGAAGACTATAGTTCAGATCTTCTGCTCAAATCTAGTCCAGCATGAGACTGGCCCTAGGTTGTAGGCTAGCTATCATAGCTTTAAACCTCCAGATAAGGACTAATTACTTATGAATCTATTACCTAAACTAAAATCTAACTGTGAAAAGGGAGAGGTAAATTGGTAAAAAAATGCATGAAAAACATGTAAGGAGGTGATGCACTAGAAATGTGATTTTTCATCCACTCTATTGAACTTATATAAAATAGTAATGAGATCGAATGTGAAACTATAAATGGATGTTTATGCATTATTATTTCATGTATAGGTTCACTCAAATGATCAAAACATGAGGGAAGTGATTGAGATGCCTAATTCAAGGCACTAACTATTCAATGTATTTACTTTCTAGCTTTAATCAAATGACATTTAACACTAAAGATGACATGTAAAACAATATAATCTAGTAGCTAGGTGAGATCAAGATTTGACAAGGGAGATATTTTTACCACATATGTAAATAAATATAACATTAACACACTATACCATAATAGTAATATCTAAAAAAGTGTCCTTTATTTATCTGAAGAGGTTACAAAGATCAAATATGTGCAGAGTCTAGTCATACCCAAGAGAGAGATTTTCAAGCTATTTTCAAGGCTTAAAACCATGTATTTATAGAACAAGAAATGAGAGAGAGGAGGAAATGAGAAGATAGAAAACATTAAATGAGATCCAACTAATTTTTAAGGATTAATATTCTTGAGGATGTTGAGTCATGATTTTATCAAGAAGGCATAAATTCTAAATATTCTATAAAAGAATTTAATTCTATATGATCCTTATCCAACCACTAGGTCATTATCTTGGGAGCCCATGCCACCTCTACTTGATCTATCATGAGAACAAATCCTTTATGCCCTTTAACTAATAGAGACTTGCTTGGTCTATTTTGAATGGATAGATGTACCTATTTGTATCATAATATCTTAGCACAAATCTCTTTATAGATTGAAAACCAATCATATTATTGATTTTCCTATAGCTCAATGCTTGGCCTCATTTCAAAAGACAAATGTTGACCTTCAACTTAAATAGGTATAAGAGACCAATCATGTCCTCAAGGATCTCAAATGGTGATGATTTATGTCTAAAATGTGACCATGGTTGAATCCTATATCACCTTCGAGCTTAGATTCTATGCCTTCACTTTGCTTGGGTCCAAATGCTTCTTCAAATTTTGTCAAAAAATATCCCAAGCTTCTCTTTGTTTATTGGTTATTGATCTATGACTTGGATTTTTGACCTCTTGACTCACATTGTTCCATTTATTTTCCTATGTGCAAATGCCTTCAATCCATTGATCTTCTGCCAAGACCAATGCATTTTTGACACTTGTCCTCAACTCATTAGTTTCTTAGATTTGTTCACTTCTTGACCATATAGGCATCATGAAATTTTTATGAGGGATTAAATGTGATCCATTTATCTTTTGGGGACCCATTGACATTATTAGGCTACCTTGATCCATTGATTTGGTTATATGTTATAACACTAACTATTAGATCTACTCACCTTTTGAAATCCAAGGGCTCTTTATCGTGTCTTAAAATTGATGTCCAAACGAACATTATTTGGCATCTTGTAGATTATCAAATTTAAGATTGCATGATTTTTTTTCCAATATTTATTTTTATTTCTACACAACCATCATTTGATGTTTATGTGAATGTCATTGATGTCTATCAAAGCATCAAATTTAAGAACTGATGGATTTTTTCTTGAGTTTAAACTTGACTTTCATATGAACATCTTATTCTGTTGGGTCAACTTTGAAGTCTTAGATATGAAAGCAAAAAAAGCATGAAGGCATGAAAATTCTAGGGGATGATCTAGGTACTGATATCAACATATTCACATGACCTAAGGGATTATGAGGCTTTTTGAGTATACTTATCAAATGTGCAAACAAGCTAACCCTTACATTTTTGAGTGATGTCTTGATGAGATCTTTCTCCTAGACATGTTCTTTTAAGGTTTTCCTTGATCTTTGAAAGCTCTAATGAAATTATAAAGCATAAGCAAACTTGCTTATGACTTGAACTATAAGATTACCTATACAAACTTATCTGGATCCTCCATTTACTCTATAGACTTATTTCTTTATGATTAACAGAATTACACTTTAAGCTTGCTTAAAGTGTTTCAAAAGCATTACAAACAATATGATCTTCCTCTTTTATTATTGTATCTTTCTTTCAATCAAGAGAATTTCTCAGTTCTTGAAAGTTCTATATATAGGCAAAAAATGGCTAATAATAAGTATGAACCACTGCTCAGTGTTGATCTTCAGTCCGATTAGTAAGCTTGTGACACTTGTCACTAGTGCAAGCAAATTTTGACATATTGAGTTCATACTCATTATTGATCTCAATATGTATGATTAAGCACTCACCATTCGATATTTTATACCAATGACCTCAGAATTCAACATTATTAATCTTGATAGTCTCTGGCCCATCACAATCTACTAGAACACCTTTGAAGCTTTATAACTTGAGCTAGAAATCACTTCAAGACTCTAAATTTTTAGGGTATCTTCTTGGCACTATAGATAATAGCTCCATCTATAAATTTGACCATTATTAACATTTTTCATACCTAAATTAAATGCATAAAATTAATGGTCGATACATATTTACATGACATGTAGTGATGGTCTGGCTTCTCTTAAGCTAGAATATACATTTTAATCATTCTAATGCTCAAAAAACAAACCATAACATTGTCAAGACATCTATGTATGCCTCACAACCTCATATTTTTTATTATAGACCTATAAAAGTTGCATATCTCTCCAAGCTATCTATATGATTACTTTGTCATTAATGCATTAATACCACATGCTCTCTTTGACATCAATGACAATCTAATACATCAATAACCATGCTCAAAAATTTCCCCCATTGTCACTAATTGTAAAACACACTCAAAATGACTTTATAATATTTGAACATCCTCATAAAAGTTCATTATGATCTTTATCCACCTTTGTCATTAATGACAAAGGGACTCTTAGCTCAAAATTCATTCAAAAACCTATCTTGCACAACTTGATGCTCAACCTTATAAATATTATTCATTCAAATACTATTTTAAAATCTTAAGATACTTACATTCTATCAAGCATATGAATCAATTGCTCCCCCTTTGATATGCACCAATATGAACTTGGAATTTTTATCTTGAGGACCTAAAAATTATTTCAAGACCAATATTAAGAAAAGACCACCTTTAATAGATGTTACAAACTCCCCCTAACACTATTCATACCACTTCTTACCTTGAACTTCTCAACCATGCTCCATGATAATACTCTTCTTTGATTATGCACTGCTACCAATGAGGACTAAACACACATGAACACCAAAAACTAATTGAACTCACCTTGAGAACATTGAGAGGGACTCCCTCTTAGATCTCTAAGCCATTTCACCTCTTGAGCATCTTCATATCTCCACACACCATGACAAACCACCATATAGGCTTACTAATATTCTCTATCAAGCCACCTCAAGGATGACCAATATAAATTCATGCTAATGAACTAAGAACAAGCTCCTCTAGTCTAATCCTTATTGATCCTTGGACTTGACAAAGTGAACAATCTAGCTCCCCCTTTGATCATGAAAACTTCTCAAGCCATCTGTGTTATCTCCCCCTAACTCCATGATCCTCCTTATGCCAACCTGAAAGACTCTTCCTTGATATTCATAACAAATTATCACCTATCTAACTTTTGAGAATAAATTGAATCATTCATATCATGCTCTTTTGTATAAATTGATCAAAAAACACTCTTCTTCACACTAGGCATGTCTAGGATCCTTGTATCCCTACCTAGAACTTGTAGAGCCCAAAAATATCAGTAGAGACACCTTTAATACCTAAAACCTCATATATGGCTCACTCTCATATTCCCACTTAAGCACACCAATATTCATCACCTATTTCATCCTTTGCAACATACTTCCTTCATAAACCTTCTAGCCAATTAGGCCTCCATCATGATAAGAACTTGAATAATTTGAAAACCATAAGCTTCAAAATATCTATGTAGTTATATTTTATAACCCATTTGGTCCATTAAACCTATAAAGAATCCTTATACCTCAACTCATAATGCAAACCAATTTTCTATCATAGCCCAAAACTATAGAATCTTAAAAAAAAAAAAACAAGATCAACAAACCTCCTTTTGGTAAACACCTACATCTGAAACATCTTGCACATTTAGAGACAACCATCACATAATTATAAACTAAGTTTGAGCCTTCATACTTTTGGGAACCCATACATCCTATAACCCATTTTAGGCATTCTTGCCCTTAATCCAAAATCTGAGAAAACTAAGAGCACTTAAACATCTCCATTTTGACTTCAACTTACCTTTAAAATACAAAAATACCTGGATCATGATGTAATAAGGTCATTAGACCTTTATATGTAAAAAGATCATCTTGATAACTTACAAATCCTCCTTTGCCACCTAGAAACCTTCAATCTGACCCTCTAGACTGAAAACACCCTTGCAAGACCACATGCTTCTTCAAAATAAGAAATGTCTTCATGAAGCAAAACAAAGACATATATACTTCACAAGCACCTAAAATAGAGGAACATTCTAGTCCTCATCATAATATTGAAGAACCTTCTTCTTCCTCCTTTTCTTGACTAAAATAACTTGCTTAACATCCATCTCTTCTTTGGCTTTCTTGACAATGCATGATGAAAACATAGGTTTTTGGCATATCACTTCAAATAACACCTTATCCTCTTTGAAATTAGACAACAAGAACCTTTGTAAATTTTGAAAAAGCTTACCTAAAAATTATTCAGCTATAGCAAATAAACCATCAGATTGAGATCCTTCTTTAGATTCTCCTTGGCTTTGAATAGAATAACTGACTTGATTCTTGGATCTTCCACCTTCTTATCCATTTGGATTGATATCATGTTTCCTTGGCACTCTTGAGACACCTCCAAAACTGATTCCTTTTCTACAGTATCAAAAGATTGATCTTTGATCTCAACAAGACTAGCCTTCATTGTCTTAGGTATCCACATCATGTTTTGAATTTTGATATGATTTATATGAGTCTCTCCCTTCTTCAAGTAACTTTATGGCTTATCAAATTTACTAGGATAAAGTCTAGAAATATGACCTTTATTATCACAAATAACATCATTCTTAACTTTTGATAGATTTGAATTGTGATCAATCTTTGGCCAAACACTCCTTTTATCATAGATCTATAAATTTCCATACTTGATTTAATTCCTTATACATTCCTTAGCTTTATGACCATACTTATTACATGTATAACAATGACCATGGAATAAACTATCATACATTGAAGTATTTGGTTTTCTAATAGACATTATTATATCTATTTCAAAACCTGCATTCTTCTTAGCTACTCAGTCTTTATATGTTCCTTTTCCATCTTGTCTAACTTGTCTATGAGTTTTTCATGTTTTAATCTCAAGGAATCGAGATTAGTATTTAACTCATCATGCTCACCTTGCTTTGAAATAATCTTGGTATTGGATTCTTCTAATTGAGTTTTGAGATATCTGCACTCTTATTCTCTTCATTTTAGGCTACCATTTGAACCCTGTAATTGACCTCTAAGATCTTTGATGACCTCCTTATCCTCCTTGGCTTCTTTAACTAGGTTATCCTTCAATATACATGTTTTCTCTTCAAGATATTCATCAAATCATGATACTTATTCTTATCTCTTTTGGTCTTGCCTACCAAACTTCCCTCAAGAGAAATGACTTGTGCTTCAATACCTTTGATCGTGTACCTCATCTTGTGATTCCTCTTTATGATCTCAGCTCCTAAATCCACTTCTTCTTCCCCACTATCATAGACCAATTATTATTCTCCATAGTCATGGAAAAATTATTCATCATACATGATTTCCTTTTCTTTTGAATTTCCTCTTTTTAAATCAAACTTACATTGGCATCTTCTAGTTGAACCTTGATATCATTGATAAATTTCTCATCCTCTTTGACATCTTTCTTCAAAGTACATATGCACTCTTCAAGTGCCTTAATCACAACCTTCTACTATTGGTTCTCTGTCCTCAACTACTTAGCCATCTTGTGCTACTTAGGATCTCCTTCATATTGTTAGGCATCTTCCAAAGGACCAATTATGATACCAATTTTTAGAAGTACAAGATGATAGAGAAGGGAGGTGAATCAATAAACCAATTTGATCACTTATCATTCACACATTAGCATTCATGAATCAACAGAACAAGCATATGAAACAAGATTACCATAAAAGCAAAGAGACCATAAAAAAATCATGAATAAGATAAGCACATCATAACATAACATTTAATGTGGAAAACCCTCATGGGGAATAAAACCCACTCTCAAGCCTAAAAACACATGGAATACTTATCCTATAAATTATTTCAAACATTAAAATTTGATGAAACACCTGTTCCACAAAAAATAAATACCCCTAATATGGTCAAGTCCTTCTTACCTAGAGTCAGTGAAACACCTGCTTTATAAGGAACACCTACCCCTATGATGATCAAGTCCTTCTAACCTAGATTTAGTGAAATACTTTCTTCACAAGGAACACCTACCCTTAGGATGGTCAAGTCCTTATATTCTAGATGTTGATCACCCTCCCAAAACCTATGATATGAACATATCTTGAACACTGATTACCTACCAATATGATGGAGATATAATTTATATCACCTCCCTTTACTTCTTCACATAGCCAAAAACATCCAAGACCACCTTTTGGATCACTCTACACTTCTAAGAAATAACTTTATAATAACCCCAACAACATGACCAAATGGTCATACACAACTCCACACTCTAATCTACCTTTCAAATCAAACACCAAGATTACAGAGACATCATCTATCCTTAACTCACACTCAAGGCATCCAAAACATCATTTTGGATCACTCTAAATCTCTTTATTCATCATCAATCTTCAAACCTGTAAGAGCACTATTTATAACATCAAAAATATGACCTATAGGTCATACACACAATCATCAACCTAATCTGATCTATAATGCATCCACTATGCATATTCCATTTCTTCTATCCTTGGCTCCACAACACTCACACATGCCTCTCTTTCAAAAGTATTCAAACCTATAAGAGGACCATTTCTAATATCAAAAATATGACCTATAGGACAAACATATAATCATCAACCTTATTTGTTCTTAAATCCATCCACTATGTACCCTTACTCTCCTTCACCTCTCAAATCTATACTCTTCCTCCACTTAGATCCTCTTCTCACAACTCTATAAATCATCATTTTTTATTTCAATATTTATAGTGTTCATGAATATCACCATCTAGGTTGGCCATAATACTTTCCTTAACCCTTAAGACATATTATATATCTCAATACCATTATCATAGGTTAGACATAGCATTCATGGGTCACCCTTAAGCAACTGCACCTTTAAATTAGGCCTTAGTAGCCCTTATAGGTCGTATAGAGAACTATTCACCGATTTATCACTCCATTGATTAAAACAAGAAGAGAATAATATCACTTTCACATATATAGACCCATGTCACATAACCTATACATCTTCTTTAAGTGATAACATCCATCACAACACCCTACTGCTACAACATAATTAGCCCAAACATCATTTTGCACATATAATCACTAAGAACGAACACACAATCAACATCTAAGCATTTTTTCATACTAAATATGCATTGGTAAAATCTCTAAAATACATACATATCATCTTCATGGTGTTTAAAACATTATTCAATAGTTAATTCCCCTTTAAACATCCAAATTCTATCAAGAAAAAATCAAATATCCTACTTAGGTCACTTATAGAACATGGTCAAACACACAATCAACTTTGGATATCAATAAAATTTAGTATACAAACATTTTGAACTTATAACTAGGTTCTCTAGATGTATCTTGAACTCCTCTACAACTTTTCTTTTTACTACACCTTTGAATTCATCCTAGATCAAACATTATCGCTCAAACATTGAAGATTAGTTTTTCCTTCATTAATTTAAAAAATCAAATTCCAATGATCACTGTGAAACATCAAACACTTATCTATCCATAATCCCATGCCCTCACATCACTTAAACCAATATACATCATCAATCTCCCTTAAAAGTAGCTTGATGTTTAACTATGCTAAATATCTATCAGTTTGACCTCATCTTGTACTCTTTTACTTCTTTGAACAAATACACACCATCGATCTCCTTGAAATTAGCTCGGTCTTTACCTTTGATTACTATTAAACATCCAACACTTGTCATCATCTCACTACTTCCTAAAAAATTAGAAGAAACATGCACTATCAATCTCTTCGGATCAACCAAATCTTTATCTTACAACACTCACCATTAGGTCATGATTAGAACTCCCATAATTAAGACACTTGGCACCCTCATATGACTTCTAAACACTTTGTTGTCAGTCCATTCACTTGTGCCACTTGAGAGTCCTACATGGTTTATTGACTCTTTGACTTGTACTGCACTGTTGATCTTCATAAATATAAATCAACACTCATTATTGATCTTATGTCAGATTAGTGAGATTGTGACACTTTTCACCACTATGAGAAACCTTTTACATGTTAACTTGATACGCACCATTGATCTCAATATTTATGATTAATCTCTCACCTTTGGATCTTCTAGACTAATGACCTTAGACTTCAATGTGATTAACCTTGATGGTCTCTGGTTCATCATAGTTTGCTAGAGTAACTTTGGAAATTTATAACTTGATCTAGAAATCACTTCAAGACTCCAAATTTTTAAGGTAGCTTCTTTGCACTATAGAAAACATCTCCATGTAAACCTTTGACCATTATTGACTTTTTCAATACCTAAATTAAATTCACAAATTTATTGGTTAATACATATCTCAATAATGTGTAGTGATTTCCTGGCTTCTCTTAATCTAAAATATGCATTTTTCTCATTAAAAATGCTTAAAAAATAAACTAGAGCTTTTTTAATACATATATGGATTCCTGATAACCTCTTCTTTGTCCTTACAGACCTACACAAGAACCATATGTCTCCAAGATATCCATATGATTATTTTTTATTAGTGCATTAGTACCACATGCTCTCTTTGACATCAATGAAAATCTAATACATCAATGACCATGATCAATAATAATATAATCCCTAAGGTAGTCATCAAATGATTGGATTTAATGACCATGCCTTATTCATAGTATTGCAAATTAGAATGGTTTATTTCTTGTAACATCAAAGGTATGTGTGTCACTCTCCAATTCTTCTTTTCATATTCAATCATATTCATTTTAAAAAGGATCAAGATTTTAATGTAGTTCCAATTGATCTTTGTGATCTCCTTTAGAATCCTTTCATTAAATGGCATAAGTGTATTTAGAATGTAAAGTTTCAAATTGTATTTTAATCATTGGTTAGTAAGAAATATCAAATTACTAAATTAATTTCATGTTGTAGTCATGTCATTCCAAATTATAGTAAGAGTTTGAAACACACCCATGCATATTTCAAATTTAATACATCACCTCATATAAATTCATGAATTCAAATAACAAATAAATATCATATCTATAAATCATATATACATAATTTTTAAATGTTAGTGTGTAGATTCATTAAAATAGGCCAGCTCTTAATATAAGTGAAGTGGTTCTCAAATTATCAACTATAATGAAAATTTCAAAATAACCTTATAACACTTAATGTAATCAATAATATTGATTTACATCGAGTGGTAACTAATCTAAGAGGGTCTAATAATAAAGAATACATCAAATATCATTAGAGTAGCAACTAATCAGCCTAAATATGCTTAGAATACCTTGAATATCATCACCTCATCTCCAAAGAATGTCATAAACACTCTAGTAATAGTGAAGTGTAATATTTTTAGTTGGACATACCTCCATCCATTTGTACACAAAACCTTTTATGCTACATACCATTTAAAGTCCTAATTTTCCAAATAAGACATTTCAAGAATATTAGTAGCCTATTTTATTTGCATAGGTTGTTTTGAGTGTTGCAAGGGACTTTTAGTAGAATCATTATTCACTAAGTATTATTCATTAGTACTATTTATGGATCACTATTCATGGTGACATGGTATAGCCTTGAGGTGGCATAATGATGACATGTTTTGGGGGAATATTTAATGTGAAGTCACTAGTCACTAGTTACTATTCATAGGTACTATTCATGTGTGTTATTCATTATCACTATTCATGGTGATGTGGTAGGTGATGTAGTTGATGATGTAGCATATGAGGTGGCTAGTGGATGAAATTGTAAGTGTGAATAGTGTCTAAACATGTGAAGATAATGTGAGAGAAAGTGGGATGAAATTGTAAGTGGGAATAGTATCTAAACATGTGAAGCTCTTTAAAAAGAGTCAAAAGCTGATTAGATCTTATATGAAAATCTTTGGGGTCACATGGAAAAAGATGAGAAGACTGCACTATTCTAGATTTTCTCTCGCATGTGTGATTGAGGACATTTTGGAGTGATGTGTAAAATCCAAAGGAAGTACGTGTGCACTAAATAAGTGAGAGACAAGATTCACCATTCCAGATTGGCTCACATGTGTGAGTAGAACATAGTTTTGGAGGCACATGGATAGTGGGAGACCAAGACATTGAAAATGGGTGATCATGTGATTCTCTTTTCACCTTTACACATGGGATCAGATGCCAAATATTGTACCCACTCAAGGGGGTCAAAATTATTAGCTTTTGCATGAAGTTTTCTCTCTCACTCTCTCATGCATTTTCTATATAAGGAAATCTCTCTCCCATTGTAAAACATCTTTAAAAGCATAAACCCATTTTTTGTAATATTGAACTTATGTTCAATTCTTCCTCTCATATTAGAGAGTTGTAACTAATTTCTATGGTGAAATATCCACCCTAGTTAGTTTTGGCCATTCCATGTAGGGATTGCATGTGGGCTTCAATCAAAATTGCTAGTCTTCAGTGGTGAGAGATCCACCCTAGTTGGATGTATATAGATTTAGAGTTGTAATAGTGTGTAGAGTTTATATGGGTTACATTTTTTTAGTGAAAAGGTGTTGTAAGTGTGATAAGGTTGTTATATTAGCTTGTGTTTGTAATTTTATATTCATGTAATGGATATGTTACAAGTTGGTAGTGTTACTCCATTTTATGAGTTGTGATATCTAAGATTTATTGTTCTTAATAGTTGATTCAGTATATGTGAGAGTTTCATATGCCATGTAATATAATGGTTTCTAGTAGTAAATATAATATATCAATAGGTTGTGTTCACTCCATGTATGTTTAAATCTAATTCAATTCCCATTTTGTATGTGTTTATCAATACAAGTGTGGGTTTTGGAGAGTAATTTGCAGATTTGAATTTATTAACATAGTGGTGTGAGTTGGGATATGTTACGTTTAGAGTGTTGTATCAAATATCCTTGTCTAGGATATTTTAGTGGTATCAGATATTTAACATAAGTGTTGGATTTATTTATTTTTGTGTGTCGTTTAGTTAATATCATAAAAGAGATATTACATACCATCAGTTATAAAAAGTCATGGCACACCTTAATTCTAAACTACAAAGGAAAATTCACACTTTGTTGTGCCTACACATTTAGGAAAATATCTCCCTTCATTTCCAAAAACAAATATTTTTTAGTTTCAGAGGCCTATTTAGTACGGGGTTGATGCAAAAGATTATAACTCCTAAATGTCAAGCATTAATTGTGATGCTCATTAGCACAACTATTAAAAGGAAAGAGTGACACATAAACTCAACCATTTCAAATTTTGTAATAGTCTTTTCTTCTACTAAAACTTTTTTATATATGTATACACATATATAGCTTTAGTCAACAATTAGATTAAAAACTAGGCAAGCATGCATATTTATAAACAATATTCTTTGTATATATAATACACATAAATAAATTCATTTATTTATCTAGTTATTTCTCTCTAGATTCTATATATATTATCTTAAACATATCCATATCAAACACCTAAATCTTCATTTAGATTATTTTCTATCGAGTGACCTCAGCCTAATTCTAAAATTAGAAACCATCCATTTTTAAATATAACTTATATCAATATTCATTATACCTTCATCTTGAAAATCATCTCCTTGTAAATGTGATTTTTCTTTGTTTTCTCTAATATGTGCTTTAAAATGACTAATACTATTTAAAATTATAGATTTTTTTTATTATCAAAGATAATGTTTTCATTAAGGAAGGAACATATTTTTAAGGGAACAAAATAATAAATTTATTCCCACATGTTTTTGTTACGCTATCAAGCAGATACTTGTATTGGAATTTTCTTCTTACCTAATTGATTAAAAAAATGTGAATCATAAAAAAAATACATTATTTTAACCTTAATTAACTAATTTACAAGTGGTTTGTATGATATTTGGATGTGTATGTAATTTGGTTCATCTACGAGACTCTTATAATTTTTATAAATGCACAATGTTTATGTTGGAATTTATAGGGAACTATCCTAACTTTTTACCGCACTATCTTAGAATTTTTATGTATGCAACTATACTAACTTTTTACCACACTATCTTAGAATTTTTATGTATGCACAATGCTTATGTTGGAATTTACGGGGAACTATACTAGCTTTTTAAAAATATTAAGAGGCATGACATTGGTTAAATATCCTAAATCTAATAAAAATTTATGTAAACATTTACCAAATATTTTGATTGTGAGTAATAAATTTGAATCATCAATTATATTTGTATATATTTACATTTTTATATGACAGATTCTTTTTTCCACTATTAGTCTTTTTTTTGTTAGGGATTTTAATTGTAAAATATATTTTTCAATGAGCTAATCCAAGCCATGTAGGAAGATTTCCATCTTGATTCACTACATATCTTTATCTATCTTCTACCCTACCTTTGGGAAAGGACACAAGTTTTCATATGGTATCGGTTGATAATTTCCTTTTGATGGTGAAGGGCTATTATGAGATGTTGGGTGAGGTAGGGTTAAATTGATAACACATGGTTCATAATCTATAAAAGGTCTCTTGTTCTTAATTCTACGAGAATAATTTTTGTTTTTAAAATTTTGGAAAGCATGTATCTCAACAGAGTTGTATTCAGGCTCAAATTTATCTTTTAATGGGAACTCGTAAGTCTCAAAAACCATGATAGTATTTGTATATTAAAAATTACTAAAATTTTATTCATTTTATATGACCTAATTATTATCCATTTCCTATTGGAAAACACAAAATTCCATAAAAAATTTGGGGCAGTCAAACTCACCATGATGAGCAATGGTAAACACTATACAATACTTAGGTAATATAAAAATTTGGAATGGGTCAAGGATAACTACATTAATCTTAATACTATCACCAACATACATGCATTAAGATAATTTAATGAAATATATGAAAAATAATATACTTGGATTAATCTAGATATGATGACTAACTCTTTAGGTTAAAATATCCTGCATAAATGTGACTATTAAACATGTGAAAATCTATCCAAATATCAATTATGCACACTAGCTTTGTATATAATTTTATAGATAAGATATAAGGTTATGTTTATGTTTTTAGAGAGTGTTTATTTGTACACAAAATTTATTTAAAACAAAACTTTTTAATTATTAACAAAAATTAATTAAATCAATTATTTGGTTGTGTGTATTCATATTTATAATTAAATAATATGAGTGCATCTTAAATCATACAATAGTGCATGAGTTATTTGATACACTAGTAAGTAAGGCCAATTTAAATATGTTAATTTCAAACAACTTATTGCATGAACAATACTTGTTATCTTGTTCTTGGTTGTTAAAATTATTTTTCAATTGTCAAACCCAAATAACTAGTCTACTTCATTCCTTAACAATATTTACCTAGCTTGATCTTGATACCTATCTTGTTGCACCTTCTTAATTAGGTTCTTTATAGTAGTATCTATTGAGAGAAAGCCTTGTTCCCTGTGAAAATTCTAAATGAAAACTTAGACGAGAGGCTTGCTTCTTTGGTCAAGTGCTCACTATATTAACATTGCACATTGTTTGGTCATTCCTCCATTTATCAAATACTAGAAAATGTTCAATATTATGTTAATAAGACTCTATAGTAAACACAAAAGGTTTCCCTTTATGTATTTTAAATAAATTTCATACAATATAACCCATCTCTACACATATAACAAATAATAAATTGTTGCAGTGACTTATTTTCCTATCTATGACCCTTATACCCTCCCTGATATCATCTTTGTCTCTATGTTGATCCCAATCATTTTGAATAGTTAAGATACCACCCATACTACCTTTGAGGTAATGGAGGTGCCCAATTTGATTGATGTTGATATGAAGTTGTGCCCAACTTAGATAGTGTCATGGTGTAAGTGGGGCCCATTCTCAATGATACTATGGTGATAGAGGCACCCACTCGATCTGATATTGGAGGGATGGTGGAATCTACCCTATATGATATTGTGGTAATAAATGGCCAAAACTTTGCTTAAGATATGAAGATGATGGTTTACCAAAATATTGTTGCGACATCTTTGTGTCTTGGGATACCATGCTTGGTTTTGATAGAGGGATTTTTTATGCAGTGACTCCAAATAAATTTTTTGATGATATTATCTTTTAGATCCTATAAAGCACTATAATTATTCACATCTTATGTGATTTATTAATAATAAACTGAAACACACATTCTATGGCTGACATGCACATTGTTGTCATAGATGACAATTTGAAGTTACATGATCCAAAGGGTTACAACTCATAAAATTCGCTTTTGATGTGAGGACACTCATTGTGATGTTTCACTATTACTCGTACTCAATACACAAGTTATGAATATTTGGCCTCTTTCCACCTTAAATCTCATCCATCCTTCACAGTACATAATTTAATTTAGCATTGCGTTTCGAACTTCTGATGGGATATTATCCATAGTCCTAAATCTATTCTAGCCTCACCGCAACTGCTCTAGCTTCAGCATTAATTTGGAACTATCTTTTCGTTATAGAAAATCAAATATTTCTTTGAAACCCTTCCACGAACTATGTGTCCTTATCAGTATTTTAAAACTTGAAAGTCGCCTTGTTTATTGTATATGATCTTCTTCTCTTCTCTTTTCTTCTTTTTACCGTGCAAGCCTGGCGTGGTTTAATTGTTCAGCTTTTCTTTCCCCTTTTTGCATAGAGGCACCCCTTTCCTTCAACCCTTTGAAGGTCTGATATCAGCTTTGTTGCTTGCACGTGAGACCCCAGCATATTAAGATCTGTTTTCATTGATTTTTGCGGTTCTGATACCGTATTCGAATTGGGAATGAGATTTGGCTACTCTTAGATGATCAACCCACACAAATAAACAGAATCTACTTTTATTTGTGTGGCCTCCATGATATCTTGAAATGAAGATGTAGAAGCAGCTACTGATCATAAGGATCTACACGGCTTAGATTTGCTTGTATACAATGTAGATTGCAATTCTCTCCATATATATAGTTAAGTTGAGAATTCTTACATAAATTTAAGCCATCTTCATCCTGAAAAAAATAATATTATATATATATATATATATATATATATATATATATATATATATATATATTACATTGAGAATTCTTATCCAAATCTAAATCATCTAACATTCTTATTTCCAAAATTTAGATAATTTAGATTTGAATAAGAATTCTCAACATAACTCTATACATACTTCAGAATCTAGATGACTTAGATTTGGGTAAAAATTCTCAATGTAACTATCACAAGCGTTCGAAGTAAGTGGCTGTCTGTGTGCGAAAGTGAGTGATCGATAAGATCTTCCCATCAAAAATCAGCCTATATAGACAATCATCTTGAAGCAAGAAAATTGTGCATGAAGTCTATGTGGCTTTGAACAATAACAAATGATAGTCTTCCAAAAGATTAAATCAAAGAAATGACATCAAATAATGGAAAAGCTGCCATCAGATCCACAAGTATTGTCAATCTAGTCAAAGAAACTCAAGCGGAAACATACATCAACCCAAAGACACGGGAAGTGTTACATTTGTTATCTACGCACATGTATTACAGGGTCAAGAGATGTTTCCAACAAATTCCTGGGCAACTTACCACAGACCACCAGAAATGAGTCAAAATTATAGAAGTCAGAAGACTTTTATATCTATTGCATAACAATTAAGCTTTTTTTTCATGTAATATTAAGGACAGAGATTGTGGTGCACCTGGTGAAATACTGGAGCTTCAATTTCAACCTTCAACAGTCACTGGTCAGCTTGGGAGCGCACAAGAACTGTATCCTTTCATACTCGTGATTCGTGTGCCATCCATAGTTACATTACCTTTAACTTTAAAACAAATGGCAGTCTAAAGACGCGCGAATAGATTGCAAGATAAAAGAGTGAAGGAATAAAGAGAACATGTGGAGCCGGTGACATTACGGCCATGTGCATGCATGACGGCATGGTGAGGAATCCAGCTGTGCTCCATAGCGATGTGATACGTCCCTGCTAAACAAAATCATTACGTCTCCTTTTTCTGATGTGAGATGTGATATTTATGTTTATTTTTTTTAAAAAAATTATTCGTGTAATTTGGTTTTGATCATCTCATAGCACCGTTTTTCTTTCAATGCGTGGATAAAAAGTAAGCCGTTCATTCTCCATAGCTAAGTTAAATAGATTCCCATTCACTTCCGCACATTAGAAAATTACAAAAATGCTTATGCAACTACGTGACGGAAGAACGACTTTCATCAGAATAGCAGCGGAGTCAACGTACTTTTACGAGTGCTCACTGGGCACACTTTGATGACGCGATATATAAAGATGAAATTATTAGGTTTGGAGAAAAAAAATGTGTATCTTGATGTGTATAAGACATTTTGCATTTGTTTCATTTTCAGAATTTTGATGGTGTATGATTTATAATCAAGAATATGTTATAGTATAAATGAGTACATATAATTTAAAATTTGAGGTAATGGAATTTTTTGAAATTAAAAATGGTAAGGAAGGAGTATTCATATGTGTCAATATAATTATGTTGTTTTTTGGTAATTTTGACTTAATAAAGATGTTTTCTTATGAAATATTGGAGCTGAGAGATGTTCAAAATTAAATTTTGGAGATTTGAATAGGGAGATTAGAAGGTAATTATGCCCCCATTATTATGCAAGAGTGAGTTGTGACATGGCCATTGAGATCATTACATCTTAATTTCATGACTTAAGTGAAAGTACAATTAAAACCAATTTAAGTGGTATAACCCATTAAACCTATAAAATCGAAGTACTATTACGTCGTTGAATCTCAACCATATTATTAAAAGCAGACAACTGCTAATATAGAAAAGATTGAAAATGGTGTTTCTTGGTAAAGTATTGGTGCTTCTTGATAAATAAGTTTGAATAGATATTTGAAATTTTTGGTGCACTTGCATGGCATGTGCACCTCTAATGTGTCTCAAACTGATGTATTTGTCAAAATGTAACCTATGCAAGCTATAACTATGTATAATATTTGTCACAAATTTGAGAAATCTCATCCTAAATTTGTAAAAATTGGTGCAACGTATATGATTCTAGCCGAATTGTATATCTAAATCAAGTAAACTATAATGAAACTTCATAAATTATGATAATTGTATATGTGTAGAGGTTATGTCTCTATGACATCCCCTACTACTATACCCTCCCCACTTTTGAGATGAGGGAAATGGAATTAGGTAGTTACCTTACCTCAAAAAGATAATATAACTATATAATTTGTGTATGAATCTTGTAATATATATGAGAAGCATGTCTCAGTAGATATATCAATGAAGCTCATAGTATGTAATCACAATAACCCCCAATACGCATGATATAGATCATAGAAATGTTTAGAAAGTAATAATACAAGCTCAACAAACAATTAAAAACATACAAAAGAGCACTCAATATCACATAAAAGGTGTCTAAGGTGAATGAAAATAATGGGCATATTCAAAATCCACACACTTGAAGGAAGGACATATTCAAATGTCTACATAGAAAAAGAAATCAACATACGGTGACACAGGGGCCAACAAACAAGGACCATATTTAAATGTTCCCTAAGAAAGACAATATAAAGTAATGAAAAGACACTCAAAGATGTGACCATATGAATAAATGAAGTATAAGCAGTCAAAATAAGTATATTGTACTAGTCTCTACATATATGTGTTAGCAAAAATATCATGTAACATAGCATATAAAGTACATTATGAAAGATGTAAACATGAGTATAGGCATGCATTAGCGTTAGTATATATGATCAACATTTAATAATGTATAAATGATCGTAAAGTAATGTAACCTATATCAATCATGACCAAAGAAGCAGATACCCCCAACATGGTGCATTATGCAGCAAGAGGAAAGGTCCAACATATATATGTGCAAGTATCATGAGTCTGGTGTATACATGTATCACACTCAAGTATGCATGAAACATATATGTGTATAGAAAATAAATGATATGATATCTACTAACATAAAATAAATAACATAGAGGCCAAGGAGCTAGTAAGCATGTGAATGTCAAATATTTTTATATTTTTTATTTGTATGAATGTTTTTGTATTTTATTTTAAATATCTATTTTTTTATAAAAAATTTGGAAAGGAAAAGTCTAACTGATGATCCCACCTAAGGGATGCTCATAGGTAGATCCAAACTCAAAATATGGTACATCAAGCTGGTGATACTAATAAGGAGCATGTATACATGTCATATCTGGAACATTAGAATTTGTGTTACTCTATGTATGTCTCATAAGAATTTTTGGTCCTGAAGAGGTAATAGAAGGAGTTTGGGTTTATGGAATCAATTGTTTAGTGCTTTGTGGTTTTTTTAGTGTATCTATAACTAAAACATGTTTATATTCTATTGAAGAGTTTGAAAATAATCAAGTTATCCAATCATCTCAAGAGGAGGACCATTATCTATGAGGAGTGGTAAATGGATAACATTTCTTGAACAAAATGTGCCATATGTGTGCATAATATAATTAGAATGTGCATCATATTTTTTTGGTAAATTTGTACTTGATATCTTTGCTTTAAAGATATTTTCATTTGTTGATAGTGTATTCAATCAAAAATGCATCATGTCTATAAATCAATTCTAACTTAGAGAAGATAGATTATACTTATACTTTTGATTGGTGATACATTAGATAATTGAGAACATGACTAATATGAAGATCTGCTAGACCCAATTAGGGGATATTTTACCACAATAAACAATGTTAAGGAGGGTTCCAAAGCCTCTATTCAAGCATAATCATGCAACAACCTTAGGTATATCTAATGTTTTATATTCACTAAACTAGTAACAAGTAAAAGAAATATAATCTAATGCTCATTAAAGCTTGTGGCACAGTATGGGGCTTAGTAAATAAATAAATATGCATAGAAGAATCTCAATTAAGCTATGTATGAGTAAAACTCTAATATATAGAAGAAGAAGAAGAGTAATATTATTCTAAGCCAATACTTATGCTACTTCTATCTAATTAAGAGAGGAGCAAAGTTAGATAATACTTATTTGAAAGACAAACCCATCGAGACTCAATCTCTCCCTTGGTCAAAGGAGATTCGCAAGAGGTTGTTGTGGTTTATAAGGATCACTCAGAAAGTCCAAAACATCCAAAACTTCTCCGCGAGACTAAATTCTTCAATTAGAAAATTTAAGCTAAGACACCTGAAGTAAAATAGTGGAAGAGAAGATTGTAAATAAGTCCAAGCAAATAACTGTTATTCATTATGTTAATTATGATGAAATGATCTTGTATATATAAACGGATTTAACCCTAAGACCTTATAAAAGTTTTCACTGATAGGGCCAACCCACATGACCTCAGTTATGGATAAAAATTCATCAAGTCATGGCCTCGGTCAACCAAGAGCTAGCCTAGACCGTAAACTAATTTTACCCAAATCAGTACAGGGTCAACCCAATCGACCTAATATAATAGATTGCTAAAAGGGGCATCATGTGAGGAAAAGAGAGATGGAAAGTGAAAAAAGGTTGGAGGAGTATGCAATGGAGGAGTAATATCTTAGGGAATGTTTTTCGGAGTCAATTTGATTGGTAATAAGTGGCAATAAGAGACAATAATCTTGCAAAGCACCAATGGTCTACCCACCTTTTTCTTGTTGTACCCTTTAGGGCATGCACTCAGAAAGATTAATTCTTGATAGGTTCTTGCAAGATAAAAAGTATCAGTATTTGATAAAAGTTTATAATATTATGTGTGCATATGCCCCACTTAAAGCTCATCGCGTGTCACTAAGGTGCAGTAGGGGATGGTGCTTCAAGAAAGAACATAGTAACACATAATGCTGAGGCTAAAAAATGTTGTAGTATTTTTAAAGAAACAATAATATAAAGTAAAGGATAGAAAGCGAAATAAAGAAAAAAGTAATTATATGCATTCCTTAACTTACCTTTATCACTAGATAGTTGTCTATCATGTTATTAGTTTTGATTATGGAGGGTGTAGAGACTAATTTAGACAAACCCAAGAATACAAAACTAAAGGTCAAAACCAAACAAACACAAGAAAGCTAAGATAATTGGTGCTATGAGGATGAGGCATACTTAAGAATGTGGCAATTTGGGGTGATAACTGCTATGTTAGACCAAATGACCAAGTCAAAGTAAATTAGATAACCCAAAAACTAAGGCTACTAAAGATCAAAAAATAGAAACAAGTAAACCTTCAGTAATAAAATCAAAATCACCAAATCAAACCAAAGATACATATCAAAAGGATAGTAATCAAACATCAATGTAAAATCAGTAACAATCCTTACTTAAAAAAGATGGGCAAGAAAAAACAAAATGTTAAAACAACATTTATGAGTGACCAGTAATAATCCTTACTCAATCATTAATGGAAAAAGGTGCATAAAATGGAACACAACATTGGTGAGTGAAAAGTAACAAACCAATCTCACTCAATAGTGGAAAAAGTACATGAAAGTAGAAACAGACAAGGTGTCCATAAAAAGAGTAGTAAAACAATGACAAATGGTAAAAAGATAACAAAACAAGTCTAAAAAAGTAAAGCCATGGTGTAAAGAAAGTAATCCATAATTTCACAAACATATTTTTTTGTTTGAAGGATAGATAAAATTGAAACAAGGTAGTGCTAGCATGTTTTTAAAATGTGAAGAAGAGGGAAGTATAGAAAAATGAAAGGAAAAAAAAAATAGAATAATAATTTACCTATTAAGGGGGAAATGGGTGGAGGGGAGAATGAAGGAAAAACCAAGGTAGAGGAACTTTTGTTCAAATTCAAGACACTCAAATTACATCTGTCAAAACAAGAGGACTTTCAACATTAAGGACTTTGAAGAATTTCTCTTAGTCACACAAGTCTTAAGTCAAAAAATGAAGTATATAGATCATGCCATGAAGGTTATATGCATGAAAAGTAAAATGAACTTACCTTCCCACAACATGTTCCCCACTCCTCAAGACTCCCTATAGAGTTGTCAGTCTGCTATAAAGATTGGGTACATACATGAGAAATTAGGTAGAACCATAGAGATTATTGAATTCTCCTTTTCGAATCTATTGGTATACCATACCCCAATGGACCTTGGCTCTATTATGAGGCTAACTATAGAGTTTGAGCTTTAATTGGAGATAAGAGATATGTTTTTAATCATGTATTTTGATGTCATATTGACTTTTAATATTTGTATGTTGCCTTTTTGTATAATATTGCCTTTTTATTTCAAATGATTTAGAATTTAACTTTTTTGATGGATTCTTTTTTTAAAAAAATTTACAATCCATATGGATTTGAAATAACAAATATGGGTGCAAAAGATGACTTTCATTTGAATACTTGGGACTTGGTTGCTAAGAGAGATAACTTTAGAGCGCATGGTGTCTAAGAGTCTCATAAATATAGGTGAAATAAAAGTGATATCTTGACATTGACCTTGTTTTATCCAATGAGGAGTGAAAGGAAAGGAAATCAATATGAATGATACATGGAATAATTTAAATTACTAAAAATATGACAAAGGGAAAAAAGAAGATACAATGATAGAAAAGTATGATTCCTTATTGTAAGAATGAGGGAAATGGAAGAAAACATGTTGACATAGATTATTATACAAATTCCATCTATCAAAAAAATTAAAAACTAAAGTTGCGAACAAAGATAAAAAATATATTCTAGAAAATAAAATGACAAGATGGTGATTTAATGAGGAAGGCCAGGTCTTATCCATAATATTAAACTAAAATTCATAAAATAAAAACCCATGAGGGTACCAAAAATCATGTGAAAAAATAAATGAGGTAATAAAAGATGGTATTTGTGAGGAAGGCCAAGTCTTATCTATGGTCTTACATTACAACTTGTTGTTCCCAAAATTAGCTATGCTCATTTTGTGGACAACCCTTACGAAATTTGTCCATTTCGTAATCTTCATTCTACATTCTTTAATCGAGACAAGATTTTCTTGATCTCAAGTGAAGTTGTCTGACATCTTAGCAAAGTTTACGACATTCCCTTGCCATGATTTTTTAAAAAATGTGAAACCTATTGTAGTCATAAACAGATCAAAATGTCAAATTTTGATCATTTTCAAGGTGTTAGTGATTTTTGGTTTTTCTTGTGTAAGGTCAACATTTTTTGCTGCTCTTACATGGGTTTTGTTTTTCACATGCTCGAGCAGCATTTTTTGCCTCCATTGCATGTTCTTATTTCCAGGCATGTGTCAAGGCATCAAATTTCACTGCCTAAGTAAGATATTCAAAATCTCAAACTTTGAGTGGCATTAATGGCCACTCTTACTGAGTATTAAAGCTTGTTTCCAAAGATTTTAAATGCATTTTTTTTCATTTGATTTTTCTTGTCAATTCTTTTTTCAAGTTTCCTCAGAGTTTTCTCAACCCCTTTTAGCGACCGCTCGATCATGGTGAAAGAGGAAGATTTTGAATTTGTCACCGCTAAGCATAGGATTTCAACATGCCAAGTAAATTTTTTTCTACTTCTATGGTTTCATTTTTTGAGTGATTCCTTCATCGTTTTGCCCTAGTGACCCTTTCTAGTGAAATCTATCAACCTATTTTCATGCCCTAAGTTTTTGTTGGAGTCATCGGTAGTTTGAACCAACCAAGTTCTCCCCAAAACATGTTAATTGAAAATATTCTAAAATCCATCATGATGTTTACGTTTTTGTTGGAGTCATCGGTATTTTGAACCAACCAAGTTCTCCCCAAAACATGTTAATTGAAAATATTCTAAAATCCATCATGATGTTTACTTTATTAGCCACTTTCACATGTCCCTATGGCGATCAAGTCAATAGCAGAGTTAGCAAAATCTGTCGCCCTTACACAAAAACTTCCAACTCCTACCATATGCATTATCAGCCAAATTTACCTCTCAAACATCAAAACATCAATTTCCTTGTTATCTGTAGTGTCCACATTTTTTGCCACTCCAACATGCAAACAACATGCAATAGTGGTGAATTTTGCCACCGATGCAAATGGTCATTATCCCTCACATGCAAAGGTAGCAAATTTTGCCGCCTATGCAAACATTCTCTTAAATTTTCCTAACTCTGAGATATTTTCAATTTTTATTTTCTGAGCCTACTTTCCTATGGTTTTTTGGCCTACTTTCACTTTAGCCCTTTCAAGTGCATCTCCATAATCATGATCATCAACATGTAATTTTCCCAGATTGCTAGTATTTTCTCTAATTGCATGATCATGACTTTTTATTGTAGTTTATTTTATGGATCTTCTTTATTCTTTGACATCCTTTTGGTAATAGCTCACTCAAATGACTGAGTTGTCTCCAAAGAAGTCAAAAGTGATGAAGTACAAATATCAAGGTGTTTTTCCAATCACCTCAATTACTTCTAATGTCGATGACATTAGAGATATAGAGATTGGTCATGTGGACATGGCTGAGTTTATAGAGAGAACCAAGTAAAGAAACCCCAGCTTTGAAATGAAGAAGATAATTGACAGTAACATTTATTTGGTATCTTCTTTCCCGGTGGTAGCTCACAACACATAATTTTTTCTTTAGTGTGCTCAGTTTTATAACAGAGATACTAGGGCTGTGATGGATGCTAGTGACAATGTGATAATCAGACTAGATCTTGAATTCATTGATAAGGTGTTTATGTGCCATCCTACTATAGAAGTGATAAAGCTTGATTTTATTGAAGCAAAAGAAAAGTATGACAAAAATATTGAAAAGGCAAATAAGGTAATCAATAATAAATGGCTCAAGACGTTAAAGTTAAATTTGTCAAGGTGGCTACAGAGTTTTCCTATAAGTGACTTTATATAAGAATTTAGTGATCTGATAATTCTTCTCATAAGGATAAGAGGTTTGTCTTCTTCCTCATAGTTTCATGAGTGGATGTATCCTTTCATCAAGGTAATACTCCAAGGCAAACAAACCATCTTCTGGGGATAACAAATCAATAATGCTTTGCATGAATAATTAATGAAGGTACCCACTACCTTCAAGTTCTACATGACTTCTTATCTGGTATATATTTTAGCTTCAATGAGAATCTTTCCAGGTCTAACATTAGAAAGAGATAGGAGAGTAATCCCAGTGTAGCAATACTACTCTCAAATAATATTGAAGGGTTTTATTCATCATTTCAAGAGAGTAAATGATGCTTTCTTTGCAGTATTATTATGTCTTTTTTATCCTTAAATAGAACAAATAAGAGTGTTAGATGAGCCTTGGATAGTGGTAAATGATTTTGGATGCATGTTCTTACATTTTCTTTCTTTCTCATGCCTAAGGGTTGGCTTTTTCTAAGGTCGTCCTTATATGCTTCCAAGATTCTCCTTAGACAAACTAGTCTTAATGGAGTTATGCATACAAATGATCATGATGCATAATAAATAAATGGAGCTCAAGAAGCCCAATTTCAAGTTCCCAATTAAAATTGGTAGGTATTCAGTATTAACTATTGCAAAGGCTAGGATCATGGAAACTAAGATGCAGCTTGTAACTATGAAGCAATTTAAAAGAAGACCAAATTTTGACTACATGAGCATGAAAGACATAATCAATAGGAAAACCCAATTCCATAAACCTATGATTAAATATGTTTGAGCATATTGAGAATAGAATAAGATGTTAGGAAAATGGACAACAACAAGTTATCTCTTGAGTAGATTGAATATCTGGGACTTGTTGATATCCTTAAGAATATAGTGGATGATGGAGAGTTGATTAATGAAAGATACAATACTGAATAGATTGATAAATCCCCTCTCCCTCCAATCTAATGGTCCCAAAAAGAGCTAACCTATTTGAAAGAAACATTTGAACCTGTATTGGCAAACACCAATAATTGGCTAGCAAACAAAGGAATTGCTTTGAAAGAATTCCTCACATGATCAAAAGTTGAGATTCAAGAGGAAACAAGAAGAAAGGTAGAGAATATGATGAAGAAAAAAAGTGATGTTCCTTCTTCCTCCAAGCCACATAAGCCTAAGATCATATTTTTGATGAAGAAGTTGAAAGCTGTGGAAAAAAATTTTGAAATAGAAGATATAGAAGTTGAGAAATAGAGCACTAAAGAACCAACAATGGAAGAGATAGAGATTGAAGATAGGCATACAAATCAACAAGAGGAGGAAACTTTGTCCCCAAAATAGAATTTACAACAAGACATGGGAGTCTCTTCTCCCCTTCTTGACACACATGTTGCAGCTCCTTCATTATTTTATACTATTAATGTTCTCTCTTCTGGATCTCCCTCTCCTTCAAAAATATTTTTTGACAATTTTTCAAAAAATTTGAAAGATATTCTCCATTCCTTAGGGTTTATTCCTAGATTTTCCTTCCCATCTTTTGATATTGGAGATTCTTTTTTTTTTTTATCACTTTGTAAAAGGTGCAATTTTTACTAACACTCCACCCATTGTTTCCATTACTAGTGCAAGCGCAGTTCTTATGAGGCCAATAATGGGGACAGACCCTAATGTGAGTACTTTTATGCTTCTCCCATAGTTGTCAGCTTATCCACCAAAAAATAAGAAACAAGCCATCTCTCTAGATGACTTTTATTTTAATAATTTGTTGCCAATAAAAGCCAAGGCCCCGAAGAAGCCAAAGATTCTTTCAAAAATATTTGGGGATAAGGGACACAAATTTTTGGAGATTGCAAGACATCCACAAGATGCAACCATTATAAATTTTGATATAAATGATTACTCTATCTCTAGAGTTTAATTAGGCTAGATAACTCATAAAAGTACCAAGAATGATATGCAATCAGCCATGGACATCGTGATTCAAAAATTTGATAGGGAGAAACAAATGAAAGATCACTACAAATCAATGGTAGAATAGTTGACTGCAATTATAAAGAAAATCACTTTGATTTCTGAAACAATAACTCTTGAGGCATTTTTGTACAAGACCCCATCATTCAAAAAGCAAAAAAAGACTTATCTCAAATAAAAAGTACATGAAGAGTACTTAGATAGGATGCATGCACAAGGAATTTCCCTACTCACAGAGTTATCTGAGAAGACATATAAAATGAGGAAAATAAGATTAGAACTTGATGATATCATTGAATTTGTTTCTCAAGATATTGAGAGCATATAAAATAATCATGATAAATGGGTGGACATGAGAAAATTTAAAGTATACACCCTAATATAAATTGGAATCATTACTGATAGGGACTATTATACTGAAACTAATGAGGCATTGACATATAGGAGTCGTATGCTTAAAGATTTGATCAATGACTTTAAATTTTCAAGGAAACTCAGTGAACAAAGTGATGTCCATATTTTACATGAATTAGAGGAGTTACCTTGCAAGCTTGCATCATAAGATAACCAATTTATCTTAGTAGAAGAAATGATTCGAGAGTTTGAAGATATGTTCTAGAAAGAATTTGAAGATAAAACATTTTCAATAGACTCTGTCGACAATATTTTGGACAATCAGTTAACTTTGGATAATTTGAAAACCAAGTTAACTAGTCATGCAAAATTAGTCACCACAGTAAGAGATGCCATTGTTAGAGCGAAGATGATTTTCAGGAACAATATTAGTCTAGACAGTATCAAGATGCAAGCAATTTTCACTATGTATGATGGACACATGAAGAAAAATGGTGATATGAATTGAAGCAGTATCTTTTTCCCTTAGTTTATTTTCCATTTTTTAGATGTACTTTTGAAATAACTTTAAACATTTTTACATGTACTTTTTTCATATGTAATTACATGTAAAAAAATAGGAAGTCCCAAGTTAATAAGGACTCCTATTTTTGAATAGGTCAAAGTAGTTAGGTTTTTCCTAAATTTTCTCAAGGCCTCTCCCTATAAATAAAGAGGGTCTCTATTGTAATCATGATCTATTTTTGGTTATTGAAGTGAAACTCTGCCAAATTGAATAGCATTTTTAGACTTTGAGTTCAAATTATAAATCAAATTTTACCAAGTGAATAGGAAAGCGAGCGATATTTCAAAATTTGTGTTGAAGTAAATTTTATTGTATTGTAAATAATTCCTATGTCCTTTTCCTAATATGATCTTATCTATTTTATTAAATAGTAGAGTGATTGAAAATTATTTGGGAGATATTCTAAAGTTGATTCTGGAGACTTTGTGCTTCAACAATTATCTATAGTTTGTGATTTAGTATTTTATAGCAAAAGATATTGGAAAGGATTTGAACTACTATTATCTTTTGTAATCATATATTTTTTCATAGTTTTCAGTGAAGACTTTGGGCTACACCTCATTCTAATGTGTTTTAAGTTTTAAATCAGCAAAAAAAGCAATGATAGACTTTGTGCTCTCGTGAGTTTCTTGATTTTTCAGTTAGTATCAAGAAAGTGTTATTTTATTTCATAAACATCATTTATAAAAAAAGAGAAATGGATGATATGGTCTCACCCCTAAGTTAGTATTTAATTTAAATTATTTTATGATAGTTTATAGGGAACCTCCCCTTGCTGAGAGAAGAGATTTATCTCATTACATTGTGGCTGATATAACCATTTTGCCTTTAGTTAGTTGAAGACAATATTCACCAAATAGTTTTTGGTGACTCCAGTATGGAAAGAATGCACAATTTGAAACCTCACGCTCTGATTTGAAGTATTTCTAGTTTTTTTCCATTCTACATTCTGGCAGATTCATGGTATATGCAAATCCAAAGAGCTCAATGTATTATTGATCTTGTATTTGAGTTGATGAAATAAAATAATTTTGATCTCTTGCCTCTATGATCTCACCTTCAGTGAATTAGCATTTTTCCTCCTACCAATGCCAGGTCTCCAATACTAGGTGAAGTTTCTAGTTCTAGTGCTACCAAAGTTTTGTCTATTCTTACTCCATAAAGGTTTGTTATCTTGCCTTTTAATTATCATATCATGGCATCCCAAGGATCTTGGGGTAACACTTTTGGCCCTCTAAATTTAACCTCACCTTTGCATGAACTACCTCGTAGTTCAAGAAAGAATTTTACCAAGTTCTATAGTGATGGAAAAGTTCACCCTGATGAATATATTACAGCTTTTTGCATAGCCTGTGGTGTGATAGGTGTTGAACATTAAGATGTAGAAGTAAGTATTTTTGTAGAAACACTGCAAAGTACTGCCATAAATTGGTTTTTATCATCTTCAAGCTCAAACTATAACCAATTGAAACACTCTCAAGACCAAGTTTGAGGTTAGGTTCAAACCCACAAAAGATGCACATGCCTTATTAGCATAGATTACACAAATCAAGAAAGAACCTCATGATCCTATGTGAGAATTCATTTCTAAATTAAATAAGTTGAGAAATAGAATTTTTTGCAATCGCTCAGCCAACACTTGAGAATCTTAAGTGTTTCTTTGTCAATTCTCAACTTCTCAAAGTGAGTTTTCTATTAAAGTGGGTTGGCCCAGTTGATCTTCTTGCCACTCATATTTTAGATACCAAAGTTGAAGATAATATTATCCTTTTAGGTAAGATAAGAAGAGATTTCAATAAAAGTAGATTTTCCTCTTCTGCTAAAAATTCTTCCACTTGCACCACCGACCCTATGGTGCAAAAGTTAGCAAATAAATTGCTAGCTCTGAAAAGGCAAATATCTCAAGGTATGTTTATTCCTCCTTATTGATATATACCAAGGAGGACATTTCCCAACAATTCATATCAAGACAACACTACTAAAAATCAAGGGCAACCCAATCCTCTTCATCGTACACAGGGGAAGCTTACCATTGAAGTAGCACCAGTCAACTCAGTGGTTGGTTATTATGAAGCCAAACATGATCATTATTTTATACCTGAGTTGGACCAAGAGAATGATGCTAATATCTTTGAGGAAGGAGAATAATAATTAGTTAGCGACTCCACCATTGGTTTTTTGAATTACCAAGATGAAGCTAAAAAAGAAGGACAAGTGTATGATGGAGCATATGTTATTTTTACTAGGTCCAAAATCAGTCAACTCAGCAATTTCATAAGGTAAAAGTAAGAGAATAACCTCAGACAATGATCTTAATTACTAAATGGGTAACTTCACTATCTTTCCAATCAAAGGACCTGGTGGGTAATAAGCAAGTAAGTACATCTAACAATCATGTATCTTCTACTTATATTCCTCAAACTAGTACTACATCAAATAAAAATTAGAATGATGGATTTCCTTCCTCTATTTTTAGTTCATTATAGTTATTTGACATAATATATCATGCTAGGACGACCAAGATCCAAATGTTTGAAGTTGAGAATTTACAAGCTAATCTTGAATAGTTTGATAGGTTGGTTGAATACATCAAAAACAAAACGATTCCTACAAGATAATATGTTTAAAAAGTGAGTCATGATTCCCCAAAGAATAAATCTACCCAAAATAATATTATCACTACTCCCCTTGTTGCCTCTATAAAAATATAACCTTTCTATGTTTCTCTATTAGTAAATGGTCATAAGTTGAGTAATTTCATAATAGATTTTGGAGCCTCTGATAATGTTATGCCCACCAAGGTAGCAGACTCCCTCAGTCTTACCTTAACTAAGACTTTTGGGAGTTGTTTGTTCATGGAAAATAAGCAAGTGCCACTTTCGGGTCAAATCAAAGATGTTCAATTTGTATTTGCATCTTTTTTAGACAAGAGTATTAAGATGACAATCCTAGTGGCTAATGTTCCAGATTTTTATGGCATTCTGCTCGAATGCAATTTTTTCAAGGATGTAGGTGAGTTGAACATGGATCTATCTAAAGCAAAGATACATGTTAAAGGTGTCATGCAAAAGTTTGTTTCTGAGAAAGAGGTAAATTATATGTTTACCTAAAGGGTAAATCCTGAAGCTCAAATTTTGTTTGAGTCCTCAGGAATGGGTAATTATTTCTTGTCCACTGAATATGTTTCTAATCCATCAGATGAAAGTTCATCAGGTGACAGTTCAGATAATTTAGACAAAAAAATAGAAGAATTTTCATAAGGAATTTTAGGTAAAGAGGAATCTTCCCTCACTGATGAAGAGAAATATTTTGATCGATGAAATTCAAGAAAATCAAATTCTAATGAGGTTTGGGTTTTAGAATTTGATGGTAGTTGTTCCTCTACCAGTTCCAAAGCCAAATTTTTTTTGATATCCCCATAAAGAGATATTTTCCCTTTTTCATATAAGTTACAATTTGACAATACCAATAACACCACTGAATACGAATCATTGTTACTCAGGTTGAAAGCTGCTCGTGCTAGAGGTGTTAACATTCTTCATGCTTGAAGAGATGTTGAATTAGTAGTTTGTCAAGTGAGAAATCTGTATCAAACTAAAAATGAAATATTATGACATTATCTCAATCATGTATGGGATTACATTGAAAGTTTTGATGCTTTCAATATCTCTACATTTCCAAGAGAATTTAATGATCATGCAGATTCATTAGCTATCTTCGCCACTCTCATGGTTCCTCATAAAGATTTCAAAGGAAACAAGTACACCATTGAGCTTATCTTTTGACCAAGTGTACCTGATAATGTTGATCATTGAAAGGTGTTTAATGATGATAATCAAATTATTACTTTCTTAGAAAAGATGGATAGCTTTGATGAGCTCTATTTTGAAGGTAGTGAATCTCCACCACGAGAATCAGTTTCTGAAATAGATTCACAAATTGATCAAGAGTTTCTTCAACTAAAAGGGAATAAAATTCAAAAAAAATTGGTTTCACTTGAAATTCTAGTTGATAATCATGATAGATATATCAAGCAGCAACAAAAAATGGATTCAATTTCCTCTATGGAATTTAAGCAAGTAAATTTTAGTTCAGAGGTAGATCCCAAAATGGTTAACATTAGGAAATATTGTACTACCAATAAAAATTTCAAATTCATTACTCTCCTTCATCATTACATTGATGTTTTGGCATATTATTATGATGATCTGAGGTCCTTCAGGCCTAAAAAAATTTAGCATGTAATTCCCCTTAAAGTTGGGTCATTGCCTCACAAACATAAATAAAAGAAATACAACCCTAAAATATCAAGTACTATTTTTTAGATTCAAAATATGTTGAATGCAAGGATAATTTTTCCAATCTATCATTCCACCTAGATCATGAACATAGTTCCTATAAGGAAGAAGAATGTAGAAATTCATATTTATGTTGATTTCAAGAATCTCAACCAATTTTATCTAAAGGATAACTACCCCCTACCTATCATGAATTAAGTGTTGCGTACGATAACTGGTTTAGAAATTTTGTCTATGCTAGATACTTTTTTAGGGTATAATCAAGTGAAATTTAATAAATTAGATTAGTATAAAACTGCTTTCACTACACCTTGGGGCACATTTGCATATCACAAAATGCCTTTTAGTCTGATCAATGCTAGTACCACATTCAAGAGAGAAATAGACCTTGCCTTAAAAGATGAGATAGGGAAGTTAATTATGGTGTATCTTGATGACTTGACTATTTTCTCCAAACATTATCCTAATCATGTGCACCATTTATGACAAGTGTTGGAATGCTATCAGTAAATAGTATTTCTCTCAATCCTAAGAAGTTAGTTTTTGGGGTTATAGAAGGTAAACTTCTCGGTTACATTGTATCGTAGAAAGGCACTAAAATTGAATTAGAAAGAGTCAAATCTATTCAAAACCTTACTCTGCCTTCTAGTAAGACTGTAGTTCATTATTTATTTAGAAAGGTGAATTTTCTTTGAAGGTTCATTCCTGAATTTGCAGAGAAAACCCATCACATCATTAACATGATGAAGGGTAAGGCTAATTTTCGTTAGATGATGGAAGGCAAATTTGTATTTAAGGATATCAAGAAGGCTATTTCTCATGATTCAATCCTTGTTTGTCTAAACTATACTAGATATTTCATAGTATATAGCTGCGCTTCTGAACATACACTTTTAGCCATTTTGGTTCGGCAGAATGAAGAAGGTATAGAATTTCCCATATCATTTAAGATTTGTCCTCTCAAAGCTCATGAATTGAAATATTTAAACATGGAGAACCATGCTTATGCCATGGTTAAGGTGGTAAAGCATTTATGATTTTATATCCTAAATTCACATACTATTATTCTCATGCTTGACATAGCAGTAAAGTCTATTCTAACTCAATAAGAGTTCGGTACTAAAAGGGGTAATTGGATTGCTAAGATCCAAGAGTTTGATATTGATATCAAACCTAATAAGCTTTTACATGGAAGATTTTTATGTTAATTTATTGCTAATAATGTACCAAAAGAGATAGGGGATGAAGAAGAAGAAGTTAAAGACATACCAACAATTCTTTTTGTCACTACTACTAATGAGTGGTATTCAAATATCGCTCATTTTCTTACCTATGGTGAGTATCCTACCCATCTATGTTATAAGAAAAAAATAACTATTAAGTTGAAGGCTGCTAACTATGTCCTATGGGACAATGGTTTATATAAAAGAAGCCTTGATGGAGTATTTTTTCGTTACATGGATAAAGCACAACAAAGTAGACTTCTAGAGTCTTTCCACAATTTGGCATATGGAGGAATTTTTTTCGCACCCATGATGGATCAAAAAATTCTATGAGCTAGATACTATTGGCCTACACTATTTCAAGATGCATATAATTAGGTGCATAAGTGTGAGTTGTGTCAACAGTTTGTTGGGAAACCTAAGTTGGCTGCATTACCTCTCAAGCTGGTGGTGATTGAATAACATTTTTAGCAATGGGGCATCTACTTTATTGGCACTGTGAATCCACCATCAAGTGTGGGACATGACTATGTTCTCACCATGACATATTATTTTATCAAGTGGGTGGAAGCCATCCCAGTTAAGCATGTTACTTTGGAAGTGGTATGCAGTTTCCTTAAGGAAAATATTATTTCTTGATTTGGAGTTCCAAATAAGATTGTAGCAGACAATGCTACTTATTTTTCTTCCCATGAGATTACTGACTTTTGTTACAAGAATGGGATCATTCTTTCCCACTCTTCAGACTATTATCGATAAATAAATGGTTAGGTGGAATAAAGTAATAAGAATTTGGTTATTATTATCAAGAAATTGGTAGATGAGAATCAGATAACTTGGCATAAAGCATTGTTTGATGCTTTATGGTCAGATAGGATTACCCATAAAAGGGAAATAGGTATGTCACCATTTTATCTTTTGTATGGTCTATATGTAGAGATAGCAATTACCTTAGAACTACTAACATTGAAGTTAGCAAAAGTAGTGGAAGATAGGACTTTTGAAATTTCTATTGATAAAAGGATCATGTATCTAACTAAACTAGAAGAGCAATGAACTATCATAGTGCACCCTATCATTGAGCATCAAATTCAAGTAAATAAACTCTTTGACAAGAAATCAAGGACTCATGAGTTTCAAATTGGAGATCAAGTCTTGTTGTGGGACAAGAGGAGAGAACCAAAAAGAATGCATGGAAAGTTTGATTCCTTATAGAGAGGTCTTTTCACCATTCATCAATTCTGTGGTGTAAATAGCTTCTTACTGAAATATCGGGATGGAATGCCATTCTTACTACCTCATAGTGAACAACATCTGAAACACTTCAATACTTAAAGTATCAAATAGATTTATTTGTATAGTTTTTATGTTTTTATTTTTGAGTTTCTTTTTATTGTTTTAGTCTTTTGTGTCTTTTTCTTTTTGGTAGCCTGACTCCATAGCCCAATGGCATTGATGAAGGCACATAGAGACTGGATTTTTCTCCCTTCAATCATTTCAAAGTTTGATTGATAGAATTTTCCCAGCTGGAGCCACCTGTTGTTGCCAAAATTAGCTATGCTTGTTTTGTGGACAACCCCTATGAAACTTGTCTATTTCATAATATTCATTCTATGTTGGTTGATCGAGACAAGATTCTTATGATCTCAAGTGAAGTTGTCTGACATCTCAGGAAAGTTTATGACATTCCCTTGCTATGATTTTTCAAAAAATGTGAAACCTGTTGTAGTTATAAACTGATCAAAATGTCAAATTTTGATCATTTTCAAGCTGTTAGTGATTTTTAGTTTTTCTTATGCAAGGTCGGCATTTTTTGCTGCTCTTACATGGATTTTGTTTTTCACATGCTCAAGCAACATTTTTTTCCTCCATTACATGTTCTTATTTCTAGTCATGTGTCAGGGTGACAAATTTCACCACCTGAGTAAGATCTTTGAAATCCCGAACTTCGAGTGGCATTAATGGCCACTCGTGCCGAGTATTAAAGCTTGTTTTCAAAGATTTTAAATGCATTTTTTTTTCGTTTGATTTTTATTGTCAATTATTTTTTTAAGTTTCCTCAGAGTTTCCTCAAACCCTTTTAGTGACCACTCAACCATGGTGATGGAGGAAGATTTCAAATTTACCACCACCAAGCTTAGGATTTTGAACTTGTCAGGGAAGTTGTTTTTGACTTCTACAGTTTCATTTTTTGAGTGATTTATGTAGTATATTAATATTTTCATTTTGATTTGTCTTGTGTGTCATTGAACCTTATTCCTTCATCATTTTACCCTAGCGAGCCTTGCCCATGAAATCCACTAACCTCTTTTCATGCCCTAGGTTTTTGTTGTGAGTCGTCGGTGGTTTTACCCAACCAAGTTTTCCCCCAAACATGTTAGTTGAAAATCATCTTATAAAATCCATTATGATGATGGCATTATTATCCAATTTTCATGTCCCTATGTCAATTGAGTCAATAGAAAAGTCGTCAAAATCCACCTCTCTTACATGAAAAACTTCTAACTCCTAACATATGCATTGTCGACAAAATTTGTTGCTCAAATATTAGAACTTTGATTTCCTTGTTACCTATAGTGTCATTATTTTTTACTGCTCTAACATGTAAAAAAACATGAAATAGTGGTAAATTTTTCCGTCGATGCAAATGGTCATTATCCCTCACATGCAAGGGCGACAAATTTTAATGCAAACATTCTCTTAAATTTTCCTAACTTTGGGATATTTTCAATTTTTTTTCCAATCCTACTTTCCTCTATTTTTTTGTTCTACTCACACTTTAGTCCTTTCAAGCACATCTCCATAATCATGATCATCAACATGCAATTTTCCCAGATTTTCAATTTGTTTCCTAATTGCATGATCATGACTTTTTATTGTAGTTTCTTCTGTGTATATTCTCTATTCATCGACATCATTTTGGTAATAGCTCATTCAGATGACTGAGTTGTCTCCGAAGAAGTCAAAAGTGATGAAGTATGAATATGAAGGTATTTTTCCAATCATCTCAATTACTTCTAATGTCGATGACATCAGAGATATAGAGATTGGCCATGTGGACATGGTTGAGTTTATAGAGAGAACCAAGTCAAGCAACTCTAGCTTTGAAATGAAGAAGATAATTGATAATAACATTTATTTGGTATCTTATTTCCTAGTGGTAGCTCACAACACAAAATTTATTCTTTCATGTGCTTAATTTTATAATAGAGATATTAGGGTTGTGATGGATGCTAGTGGCATGTGATAATCAGACTAGATCCCAAATTCATTGATAAGGTGTTTATGTGCCCTCCTACTCCAGAAGTGATAAAACTTGATTTTGTTGAAGCACAAAAAGAGTATGACAAAAATACTAAAAAATTAAAGAAGGTAATCAATAATAAATGGCTCAAAATGTCAAGGTCAAATTTGTCAATGTGGCCACAAAGTTTTCTTAGAAGTGACTTTATAGAAAAAGTTGTTGATCTGATAACTCTTCTCAGCAGGATAAGATGTTTGTCCTCTTTCTCACAGTTTCATGAATGGATGTATCCTTTCATCAAGGTAATACTTCAAGGCAAACAAACTATTGGGTGAATATTCTATTGTCAACTAACTGAAGACAAAATGGGTATATCAGCCACAGTGTAATGAGATAAATCTCTCCTCTCAGTAAGGGGAGGTTCCCTATAAACTATCACAAACTAATCTAAACTAAAAATAAACTCAGGGGTGAGATTATATCATCCATTTCTCTTTTTTCAGAAATGATGTTTACAAAACAAAGGAAAACATCACAGGTAATAACTGAATCCACAAAAAACCTATGAAAGCACAAAGTCTTTCATTGCTTCTCTTATTGATTTATGGCTTATATCATAGTAGAATGAGGTGCAGCACAAAGTCTTCACCTAAAACTACAACAGAGCATATGATCACAAAAGATAAAGGTAGTTTAAAGCCTTTCCAATATTCTTCGTTCTAAGACACTAAAACACAAATTAAAGACTATTATGGTAGCACAAAGTCTCCATAATCAGCTTTAGAACATCTCCTAGATTATCTTCACTTTCTCTACTTATTCGATCAAATGGATAAGATTATATTTAGGAAAAGGACATAAGAACAATTTCCTACATAACACAGGTTATTTCAACACAAAGTTTGAAAGGTCACTTGCTTTCTCATTCAACTGATGAACTTTGATTAACAATCTGAGCTCAAAGTCTCAAAAATGCCTTTCAATTTTGGACAGAGTTTTGCTTCCAATAACTCAGAGATCCTTCTTCTCTCAAAAATGAGAGATTACAATATATATAATTCAAAATAAAGACTTTGGCGCTCCTTTCCACAAATGGCCCATGATGCCTTTAATGCATTGGAAAGATAAAATCCTATGAAGGGGCCATAGTGGAGTAGCTTACCAGCCCTAACTTCAGCATTTAAATAATATCAAATGTCTCTTAATAATCATGGGTTGCCTAGTCCTCTAAAAGGCAAGGTTACTCCTCTTTATGATACTTACATGACTATCACTCATCTTTACTCAAACAAAGAAAAATGGGCTTCACCATTGAATGCTTATGCTCTTCAACAACCACCTCGTGGATTGTTCCACCCACTGAAATAACTCTTCTACTGATGCTTTTGGATTATTTTTTTTTTCCTCTTTCCTTGCTACATGTTGCCTCTTCCTAATGATTTAAGCTCTTGGGGGCAATATTTTTGTCTTTTGTTGGGTTCTCCTGCTCTTTTCTTAGTGGGTCATTGATTTTGCCCTTGGGCTTGCGCTATTTTGAAAACCAATGGTTATTCTATTATCCTGAATTTGACATCTGAGGGCATGTCACCAATTTCTTGAACCTTTCAAACCCTGTACCATTCTTTTGGAGTTCAATGGTTCAATCGTTCAAAGTTCACCAGACTGAAATTCATGTCTTCAAGCCCGTCGTCACTTCTTGAATTCCTTGGATTTTGCTTCAGTTTTGAAATTTGAACCGTTTGAACCTTGAACCATTTTGGAATTTGACCGGTTCAATGGTTCAATGGTTCAATACTTATGTTTTTTCAAAGAGTCGCATTCACTCAGTCTTCTTTATGAATTCAATATATCATTGAACCAATTGTTAAACCCTCCACTGGAACCTTTTGGTTGAACCTTTTTTAGTAAATGCCTTCAAGTGTTTTGAAATTTTTTCTTATGAACTCACCTTTTGAACTTTGTTCATTTTCCTGACTGTAAACCCTTTGAAAATGAGTGATTTCCTTTGCCAAAAAAACTTGTGTAATCAAATAACTTGACTGCTCAAAATATTTTTTGAGAAAGTAGGAGACCAACTTTGGCATGTAGGACCAAAATAGTCAACAGGTTATCTACAAAATGAGTGACTGGTTTTGGAGATAACAACTGGCTCCAGTTAGGGAACTTCCATCGATTGTGCTTTAAAACAATCAAAGGGAGTAGAAACCAGACTTTAAGTGCCTTCATCTATGCCATTGGGTCATAGATCAAGCCACCCAAAAATATAAAGATGAAAAAAACCAAATAAATAACACAAAATAAACAAATAATATACAAATGTATAATTGAACTTATCTGATACTTCAAGGATTGAAGTCCTTCAGATGCTGCCCACTGTGAGACAGTGAGAATGGTGTTTCATCTTGATATTTCAGCAAGAAACTATTTTCACCACTAAATTAATGAATGGCAAACATACCTCTCCACAAGGAATCAAATTTTCCATGCATTCCTTTTGGTTCTCTCTTCTTGTCCCATAACAAGACTTGATCTCCAATCTGAAACTCATGAATCCTTGCTTTCTGGTTGAAGAGTTTCTTTACTTGATTTTTAAGTTCAGTAATGCGGTCCACTACTAAGATTTGTTGTTCTTCTAACTCAGTTAGGTACATGATTCTTTTATCAATAAAATTTTCAAAAGTTGGATCTTCTACTGCCTTTGACAACTTCAGTGCTAGTAGTTCCAAAGTAATGGGTATATCCACATTCAAACCATATATAAGTTGAAATGGTGACATATCTATTGCCCTTTTAGGCATAATCTTGTCTGCTCATAAAGTATCAAACAATGCTTTATGCCAAGTTCTCTATTTGTCATCTACCAGTTTCCTGATAATAGTAACCAGATTCTTGTTACTCAATTCTGCCTAACCATTTCCTTGTGGATAATAGTCTGAGGAGTGGGAAAGAATAATATCGTGATTGTAGAAAAAGTTAGTAATCTCATGAGAAGAGAAAAAAATGACATTGTCTTCTACAATCTTGTTTGGAACTCCAAATTGGGAAATAATATTTTCATTAAGGAAATTACATACCACTTCTAAAGTAGCATGCTTGACTGGAATGGCCTCCACCCACTTGGTAAAATAGTCTATTGCAGTGAGAATATACTTGTGCCTGATACTTGAGGATGGGTTCACGGTGTCGATGAAATCAATACCCCATTGCTGAAAAGGTTCTTTAATCACCACCAACTTGAGAGGTGATATGGCCAACTTAGGTTTCCCAATGAACTATTGACATAATTCAAATCTATGTACCTAATTGTACACATCTTGAAATAGTCTAGGCCAATAGTATCTAGCTCATATAATCTTATGAGTAGTCATAGGTGCAAAACATGTCCTCTATAAGCCAAATTATCGAAAGACTCCAAAAGTTTACTCTATTATGCTTTATCCATGCAACGAAGAAATACCCCATCAAGGCTCCTTTTGTATAAGTCATTGTCCTATAGGACATAGTTAGCAGCTTTCAACTTAACATTTATTTTTTCTTTATAAGACAGGTGAGTAGGACACTCACCATAGGTAATAAAATAAGTGATATTACCACTCATCAATAGTAGTGACAAAAAAAATTGTTGACATGTCTTCAACTTCTGCTTCTTCATGTCCTATTTCTTTTAGTATGTTATCATCAATCAATTGACATAGACCTCTTCCCCACAACATCTTAGTAGGTTTGATATCAAGATAAAACTCTTGAATATTAGAAATCTAATTGCCCCTTTTAGCACCAAACTCTTGTTAAGTCAAAATAGACTTTACAATTGTATCAAGCAATAGAACAATAGTGTGTAAATTCAGGATATAGAATCAGAAGTGTTTTACCACCTTAACCATGGCATAAACATGCTTCTCAATATTTAAATATTTTAAGTTATGAGATTTGAGAGCGCAACTCATGAATGATATGGGAGATTCTATACCTTCTTCATTCTATTAAACCAAAATTGTTAAAAGTGTATGTTCAGAAGCATAATTGTATACTATGAAGTCTTTGGCATAATCCAGGCAAACCAAGATTGGGGCATGAGCATTAGCCTTCTTGATATCTTCAAATGTTGCTTTACCTTCTACAGTCTAATGAAAATTGTCTTTACCCTTTATCATGTCAATAATGTGGTGAGTCTTCTCTACGAATTTAGGGATAAACCTTCATAAGAAATCCATCCTTCCAAAGAAAGAATGAACTATGGTCTTACAAGCAGGAAGGGTAAGATTTTGGATAGATTTGACTCTTACTGAGTTGATTTTTATGACTTTTGAGGATACAGTGTGACTGAGAGGTTTACCTTTTGTAACCCTAAAAATTGACTTCTTTGGATTGAGAGAAATACCATTTTGCCGACAGCATTCCAACACTTGTTGTAAATGATGCATATGATTAGGATGATGCTTGGAGAAAATAGTTAAGTCATCTAGATATACCACGATGAACTTCCCTAATTCATCTTTGAAGGCAAGGTCCATTGCTCTCTAGAATGTGGCACTGGCATTGATTAAATCAAAAGGCATTCTATGATATGTAAACATGCCCCAAGGTGTAGTGAAAGTGGCTTTATATTGATTGGCTTCATTGACTTCCACTTGATTATACCCAAAAAAACCATCTAACATTGATAACATTTTTTATCCAATCAATGTTTGCAATACTTGATCCATGATGGGTAGAGGGTAGTTGTCCTTTAGAGAAGACTGATTGAGATTCTTGAAATCCTTGAAAATACAAATTTCTCCATTCTTTTTTCTTACAGGAACTATGTTCATGATCCAGGTGGAATGGTGAATTAGAAAAATTATTCTGGCATTAAACACCTTCTAGATTTCTAAAAGAATAGTACCTAATATTTTAGGATTGTATTACCTTTATTTCTATTTGTGAGGTACTACCGTAGTCTTAAGGGGAATTTCATGCTGAATTTATTTAGGATTGAGAGATTTCATGTCATCATAAGAATATGCCAAAACATCAATGTAATGGTGAAGAAGAGTAATGAATTTGAGATTTTCATCAGTAGTGCAATATTTCCCAATGTTGACCATTTTATAATTTTATTTCGTACTCAAATTTATTTGATCGAACTCCTTAGAGGAACTTAAATCCATTTATCGCTGTTTGATATACATGTCAGGCTTATAAAATAGCTTCTCAAGAGAAACCAAACATTTTGGGATTTTATTCCCTTTGAGTTGAAGAAACTCTTCATCAGTTTGTGAACTTCTCTTAGGAATTGATTCTCATGGGGAGGAGTCACTACCATCAAAATAAAGCTCCTCAAAATTGTCCATCTTTTCTAGAAAAGTGACAGTTTGATTATCACCATTAAACACCTATCAATGGTCAGCATTATCAAGTATACTTGGTCAAAAGACCAACTCAATAGTATACTTATTCCCTTTGAAATCTTTATGAGGAACCATGAGGGTCACAAAAATAGCCAGTGAATCTGGACGATCATTAAACTCTCTTAGCACTGTAGAAATATTGAAAGCATCAAACCTCTTAATGCAATCCCATACAAGATTGGGATGATACTATAGTCTTTCACTTTTGGTTTGGTACAAGCTTCTCACTTGATGAACCACCAATTCGGCATCTCCCTAGGCATGGAGAATTTTAACACCTTTAGCATAATCAACTTGTAATCCAAGCAACAATGATTCGTATTCGGTGGTGTTGTTGGTATTGTCAAACTGCAACTTTTATGAGTAAGAGAATATTTCTCCTTGTGGGGATATCAAAATAATTTTAGCTCTAGAACTGGTAGAAGAATAGATGCCATCAAATTCTAAAATCCAAATATCATTAGAATTTGATCTTCTTAAAGATTTATCTTCATTAGTGAGGGAAGACCCCCTTTTACCTAAACTTTTCTCTACAAATTCTTCTAATTTTCTGTCTGAATTATCTGAATTGTCACCCACTAAACTTTCATCTAATGAAATAGAAACATCTTCAGTGGATAAAAAATAATTACCCATTCCTGAGGATTTAAATAAAATTTGAGCTCAGGGTCTAACGTTTGAGTAACAATGTATTTTGACTTCTTCTCAGGAAGCAACTTTTGCATGATGCCCTTAATAGGTATCCTCACTTCAGATAGATCCATGTTCAACTCTCCACCTACATCTTTACAAAATCTATGTCTGAGCAAAATGCCATAAGAAGCTAAAACATCGGCCACTAAGACTATCATCTTAATCCTCTTATCTGAAAAAGCTACAAATGTGAATTGGGTATCTTTGATTTGACTTAGAAGTGGCACTTAATTATTTTCTATAGAGAAACATCTCCCAAAATTCTTAGTTAAATTAAGACCAAGAGAATCTGCTACCTTGGTGGGCATAACATTATCAGAGGCTTCAGAGTCTATTATACAATTTCTCAATTTATGACCATTTATTAATAGAGAAACATAGAAAGGTTATATTTTCCCAAGGGCAACAAGAGGAGTAGCGACAAGATTTGTTTCGGTGGATTTGTTCTTTGGGGATCCTGGGTCACTTTTGGAAAATCTTGTCCTATATGGATAGTTTTGTTTTTAATGCATTTGGCCAACCTATCCAACTGCTCAAGGTTGGCTTGTAAGTACTCAAACTTAAACATTTGGATCTTGGTATTCCTAGCGTGATCAATTATGTCAAATAACTAGAATGAACTAGAAATAGATGAAGAAAGTCCATCATTCTAATTTTTATTTAATGTGGCACTAGTCTAAGGAATAGAAGCAGAAGGTACAAGATTGTTTGAGGTACTTACTTTCTTATTGATCATCGAGTTCTTTGATTGGAAAGGCAGTGAAGTTCCCCATTTAGCAATCAATATCACTTGATGAGGTTATTTTACTACATTCCCCTATCAACTGATTGATTTGAAAGGTTTTGGGACCTGGTAAAAATAACATATGCTCCATCAAACATTTCTCATTTTTTTCTAACTTCATCTTGATAATTTAGAAAACTAATATTGGAGTCTCTAGCTAATTCTTCTTCTCCTTCTGCAAAGAGATTAGCATCCTCTTCTTGGTCTAGCTCAAGCTGGAAAGAGAAGTCATGTTCAACTTCATAATAACCAATTGTTGAGTTGACTAGCACTACTTCAATGGCAAGCTTCCCTTGTGTGAGAGGAAGACAATTGGGTGGCCCTTTATTTTTGGTAGCATTTCCTTGATATGAATGGTTGGGAAATGTCCTCCTCAGTATATCTCAATAAGGAGGAGTAGACATAGCTTGGGAAATTTTCTTTTTCAGGGGTAGCAATTAATTCGATAACTTTTGCACCATAGGATCAGTGGCGCTTATGAAAGAATTCTCAGCAGATGAAGAAAATGTATTTCTATTAGGATCTCTTCTTATCTTACTTGCAAGGATAAGATCATCTTCGACATCAGTAGTAAAAATTTGAGCTACAGAGAGATCTATATGGCCAACTCGCCTTAACAAAAAACTCACTTTGGGAAGTTGAGAATTGATGAAGAAGCACTTAAGATTTTATGGTGTTGGCTGAGCAATTGTAGGAATCCTATTCCTTAGCTTATTTAATTTAGTAATGAAGTCTCACATAGGCTCATGAGGCTCCTTATTCATTTGCATACGCTGAGCCAACAAGGCATGGGCATCTTCTGTGAGTTTGAACCTAGAATCAAAATTGGCCTTGAGAGTGTTCCAGTTAGTTATAATCTGAGCTTAAAAATTGTAAAACTAATCTGTGGCAGCACCTTGCAATGTTTCTACAAACAGTCTCACTACTATATCTTTATATTCAACACCTATCACACCATAAGCTATGCAGAAATCTGCAATATGCTCATCAAGATGAACCTTCCCATCACCATAGAATTTAGAAAAATTATTCCTTAAACTACGAGGTAGTTCATGTAAAGGTGGGGTTAGATTTAGGGGGCCAAAAGTGTTACCCTAAGGTCCTTGGGCTGCCGTGATATGACAATTGAAAAGAGGGATAACAAACCTTTGTGGAGTATGTATAGACAAAGCTCTGTTACTAGAGAAAGGAGAATTTTCATCTGGTATTGGAGACCTAACGTTGGTAGGAAGAAAACTCTTGGTTTGTTGGAGGTGAGATCATGGAGGAGAAAGATCAAAATTATTTTTCTGCACAACCTCAAATACAGGATTAACAATACCTTGAGCTTTTTGGCTTCACGTATACCATGGATCTGCCAGAGTGTAGAATGGAAAATAACTAAAAATTCTTCAATCTAAAGCATGAGACTTCAAGGTGCACGTTCTTCCCCAGTAGAGTCACCAAAAAGCTATTAGGTGAATATTCTATCTTCAACTAAATGAAGGCAAAATGGGTATATCAGTGACATTATAATGAGATAAGTCTCTCCTCTCAGCAAGGGGAGGTTCCCTATAAACTATCACAAACTAATCTAAACTAAAAATAAACTTCAGGTTAGGATTATATCATCTATTTCTCTTTTTTCAGAAATGTTCAAAAAACAAAGGAAAACATCTCAGGTAATAACTAAATCCATAAGAAACCTATGAAACCACAAAGTATTTTGTTGATTCTCTTATTGATTTATGACTTATATCACAATAGAATGAGGTGCAGTCCAAAGTCTTCACCTAAAACTACAATAGAGCATATGATTACAAAAGATAAAGGTATCTCAAAGCCTTTCCAATATCCTTCATTCTAAGACACTAAAACATAAATTAAAGACTATTATGGTAGCATAAAGTCTCCATCATCAGCTTCAGAACATCTCCTAGATTATCTTTACTTGCTCTGCTTATTCTATTGAACGGATAAGATTATATTTAGGAAAAGGACATAAGAATAATTTCCTACATAACAAAAGTTATTTCAACACAAAGTTTGAAAGGTCACTGGCTTTCTCATTCAATCGATGAACTTTGATTAACAATCTAAGCTCAAAGTCTCAAAAATGCCTTTCAATTTTGGGCAGAGTTTTGATTTTGATAACTCAGAGATCCTCCTCTCAAAAATGAGATATTACAATATATATCATTCAAAAGAAAAACTTTGGCATTCCTTTCCCCAAATGGCCCATGCTACCTTTAATGTATTGGAAAGAGAAAATCCTATGAAGGGGCCATTCAAGAATAGATTACCAGTCCTAACTTCAGCATTTAAATCATATCAAATGTCTCTTCATAAGCATGGGTTGCCTAGTCCTTTGAAAGGTAAGGCTACTCCTCTTTATGATACTTACATGACTATCACTCATCTTTACTCAAATGAAGAAAAATGGGCTGTGCCATTGAATTCTTATGCTCTTTGACAACCACCTGGTGGATTATTCCACCCACTAAAATAACTCTTCTACCAACACTTATAGATTCTCTATTTTGTTTCCTCTTTTCTTGCTAAATTTTGTCTCTTCCTGATGATCTGAGCTCTTGAGGGCCATCTTCTTGTCTTCTTCTGGCTTTTCCTACTCTTTTCTTAGTGGGTCACTAAGTTTTCCCTCAGGCTTGTGCTATTTTGAAAACCAATGGTTATTCCATTATCCTAAATTTTACATATAATGGGATTTCACCAGTCACTTGAACCTTTCAAACCTTGTACCATTCTTTTAGAGTTCATTGATTCAACAGTTCAATGGTTCAAAGTTCACCAGACTGAAATTGATGTCTTCAAGCCCATCACCACTTCTTGAATTCCTTGGATTCTACTTTGATTTTGAACTTTGAACCATTTTAACCTTGAACCATTTTGGGAGTTGACCAGTTCAATAGCTCAATGGTTTAATGGTTCAATACTTATGTTTTTTCAAAGTGCCGCATTCATTCAATCTTATTTATGAATTCTATATATCATTGAACCAACTGTTGAACCTTCTGCTAGGACCTTTTGGTTGAACCTTTTTTAGGAAATGCCTTCAAGTGTTTTGAAATGTTTTTCTTGTGAACTCACCTTTTGAACCTTTTTCATTTTCCTGACTGTAAACCCTTTGAAAATAAGCAATTTCTTTTGCAAAAAAGACTTGAGAAATCAAATAAATTGACTACTTAGAACATTTTTTGAGAAAGCGGGAGACCGAAATTGGCCTACAGGACCAAAATGGTCAACAAATTATCCAAAAAATGAGTGACTAGTTTGGGGACAACACAAACCATCTTCTGGGGAGAATAAATCAGTAATGTTTTGCATGAACAACTGATGAAGGTATCCACTACCTTCAAGTTCTACAAGACTTCTTATATGGTGTATATTATCGCTTCAATTAAAAATCTTTCCAGGTCTAACATCAGAAGGAGATAAGAGAGTAATCCCAGTGTATCAATACTACTCTCAAATAACATTGAAGAGTTTTATTCATCATTTTAGGAGAGTAAATGATGTTTTATTTGTAGTATTCTTATGTCTTTTTGATCCTCAACTAGAAAAAAAAAGATTGTTAGATGAGGTTTGGATAGTGGTAAATGATTTTGGTTGCATGTTATTAGAATTTCTATCTTTTTCATACCTAAGGGTTGGATTTTTCCAAGGTCATCCTTATATGCTTCTAAGATTTCCCTCAGACAAACTGGTCTTAATGGAGCTATGCAGACAAATGACCATTGTGCATAGTAAACAAATGAAGCTCAAGGAGCTTAGTTTTAGGTTCCCATTTGAAATTGGCAGGGATTCATTATTAACTGTTGTGAAGGCTAGGGTCATGGAAACTGAGATGCAACTTGTAACTATGAAACAATTCAAGAGAAGACCAAATTTTGACTACAGGAGTGTGAAAGACGTAATATAGAGGAAAACCCAATTCCATGAACCTATGATTGAAGATGTTTGGGTACATTTGATAATAGAAGAAGATGTCAAGAACATGGACTAAATAGGTTATATCTTGAGTAGATTGAATATCTGAGACTTGTTGATATCCCTGAGAATCTAGTGGCTGATGGAGAGTTAATTAATGATAGATACAATACTGATCATATTTATAATGCCACTCTCCCTCCAATTTAATGGTCCTAAAAAGAGTTGACCTCTTTGAGGAAAATATTTGAACTTATATTGGCAAACACCAATAACTGGCTAGAGAACAAAGGAATTGCTTTGAAATAATTCCTCACAAGGTTAAAATTTGAGATTCACGAGGAAACAAGAATAAAGGTAGAGAATATGATGAAGAACAAAAGTGATATTCCTTCTTCCTCTAAGACACATAAGCCTAAGATCATATTTGTGATGAAGAAGTCAAAATCTACGGAAAAAGAATCTGAAATAGAAGATATGGAAGTTGAGAAACAGTGCACTAAAGAACCAACAGTGGAAGAGATGGGGATTGAAGATAGGCCTACAAATCAAAAAGAGGAGGAAACTTTGTCCCTACAAGAGAATGTACAATAATAAATGGGAGTCTCTTCTCCCCTACTTGACACACCTGTTACAACTCCTTCATCTATTTCTCCTATTATTTTTCCCTCTTTTGAATCTCCCTGTCCTTCCAAAATAATTTTTGACAATCCTTAAAACATTTTTAAATATGTTCTCCATTCATCAGGGTCTATTCCTAGTTTATCCTCCCCATATTTTGATATTGGAGATACTTCTATTTTTTTATCACTTTACAAAAGGTGCAATTTTTACTAACACTCCACCCATTGTTTACATTACCAATGCAAGTGCAGTTTTGATGACACCAATAATGGGGACAGACCCTATTGTGAGTACTTATGTGCTTCCACCATGGTTTTCAGCTTATACACCAAAAAGGAAGAAACAAGTCATCTCTCCAGATGACTCTGATTTTAATAAGTTGGTGCCAGTAAAAGCCAAGGCCCTAAAGAAGCCAAATATTCTTTCAAAACTGCTTGAGGATAAGGGACACAAATTTTTGAAGATTACAAGACCTCCATAGGATGCAACCATTAAATTTTTTGATATAAATGATTACTCTATATCTAGAGTTGAATTAGGCAAGATAACTCATGAAAGTGCCAATAATGATATGCAGTGAGCCATGGACTTCTTGATTCAAAAATTTGATAGGGAGAAAGAAATGAAAGATCACTACAAAGCAGTGGTGGAATAGTTGAGTACAATGGTAAGGAAAATCACTTTGAGTTCAAAAACACTAACTCTTGAGGCCATTTATGTAGAAGACCCCATCATTCAAAAAGTAGAAAAGACTTATCTCAAAGGGAAATTACTTGAAGAGTACTTAGACAGGATGCATGCACAAGGAATTTCCCTACTCACAGAGTTATCTGAGAAGATAGATAAAATGGGGAAAATTAGAGTAAAACTTGATGATCTCATTGAATTTGTTTTTCAAGATATTGAGATCATAGAAAATAATCATGATAAATGAGTGGAGATGAGAAAATTGAAAATAAGCACCCTAATATCAATTGGCATCATTACTAATATGGATTATTATACTGAAACTAAAGAAGCATTGACATATAGGAGTTGTGTGCTTAAATATTTGATCAATGACCTTGAAATTGCAAGGAAAATCAATGAAAAAAGTGATGTTAGTCTTTTGCATAAATTGTAGGAGCTACCTTGCAAGCTTGCATCACAAAATAACCAATTTCTCTTGCAGAAGAAATTATTCGAGAGTTTGAATATATGTTTCAAAAAGAATTTGAAGATAAAACATTTTAAATAGCCTCTATGGACAATCATTTAACTCTGGATAATTTGAAAACCAAGTTATCTAGTCATACAAAATTAGTCACCGCAGTAAGAGATGCCATAGTTAGAGATAAGATGATTTTTAGGAACATTGTTAGTCCAGACAGTATCAGGATGCAAGCAGCTTTCACTATGTGTGATGGACACATGAAGAAAAATGGTGATACAAATTGAAGCAGTATCTTTTTCCCTTAGTTTATTTTCCATTTTTTAGATGTACATTCAAAACAACTTTGGACATTTTTACATGTAATTTTTTCATATGTAATTACATGTAAAAAAATAGGAAGTCCCAAGTTAATAAGGACTCCTATTTTTGAATAGGTCAAAGTAGTTAGGTTTTTTCTAACTTTTCTCAGAGCCTCTCCCTATAAATAAAGAGGGCCTCTATTGTAATCAGGATATTTTATTGGTTATTGAAGTGAAACTCTGCCAAATTGAAGAGCATTTTGAGACTTTGAGTTCAAATTATAAATCAAATTTTATTAAGTGAAAAGCAAAGCAAGCGATATTTTAATCTTTGTGTTGAAGTAACATTTTTTGTATTGGAAATTGTTCTTATGTCATTTTCATAATACAATCTTATCTATTTGATTAAATATTAGTGAGTGAAAATAATCTAGGAGATGTTCTAAAGTTGATTTTGGAGACTTTGTGCTACAATAATAATCTTTAGTTTGTGATTTAGTGTTTTAATGCAATGTATTTTAGAAAGGCTTTGAACTACTATTATCTATTGTAATCATATATTTTTTTATAGTTTTCAGTGAATACTTTGGGCTACACCTCATTCTACTGTGTTCTATGTTTTAAATCGGCAAAAGAAGCAATTATAGACTTTGTGCTCTCGTGGGTTTCTTGATTTTTTAGTTAGTATCAAGACAGTGTTATTTTATTTTGTAAACATTATTTCTAAGAAAATAGAAATGGATGATATGGTCTCGCCCCTGAGTTAGTATTTAATTTAAATTAGTTTGTGATAGTTTATAGGGACCTCCCCTTGCTAAGAGGGGAGATTTATCTCATTACACTGTGTCTATAACCATTTTGCCTTCATTTAGTTGAAGACAAAAAATTCACGCAACACAACTCACAAAGGAGAAACCCAAGGGATGCCAGAAAGTGTGTAAAATGTATGAAAATAAAGAAGACTATGGTACATCATGAGGAATACTAGGTCTTATACATGGGTTTACAATGTAACTCATGAGAAAAAGGGGAAACCAAAATACCAAAAAGGAAGGACTAAAGTTTTTAAAAAAAGAGAACTACTATGGAGGGAGAGACTCATGTAAGTATCCTATAAAAAATGTTAGATAGATAGCATATAGAAAGCATGAAAGGAATTGAAAGATCCTATATTAATGTCTATACCAAGGATGAGCATGTAAGAAATAAGCTTGTGTCTCAGAAATTTTCTTGAAGTTCAATTAGTTTGGTATCATACCATGAAGAATAAGAGTGGACATCGTAAGATTCCCCAAAGGTTAAGTGGATGAAGGGATGGCCATCGTAAGATGCCCTAGAGTTTGAAATGACATGTGGGTGGACATCACAAGATGGCATAAATTTTTTATTAATGTGTGGATGGGCATCATAAAATACCCCAAAAACTAAAAAGAAAAGGAAAAGATAGGAAAAGATAAGAAGTAGAGATAACCCGATATAGTATCTAAATGGATTCAGGTTATCCAAGAAGATTCTAATAGGGGATATGATGCTTGAGGAAATGAAAAGGATGTTAAGCAAGAAAAATGAGAGGTAGAGACAAATAACTAATTTTGATAGACAGATAACTAAGTTAGACATATAGGATAGGTAGTAAGAGTGCAGAGTTGACTGGGTTGACCTAGTACTAGAAATAAGGTCTAAAAACTAGGAAAATAGGGATGCAGAGTCGACAGGGTTGACCTAGTTCTACAACCTGGGGAGAAAATAGGCATAAAAATATACATATTCAATAGGGTCTACCTATTTATATATCCTAGGAAGAAAAAAAAATTATTGTGATGATACGGTCAACCTAGTATTGTAGGTAGGGGAACAAATAATCTATAAGAGACTATGTCGAGTAGAATGACTATGTAAAGAAATAAGAAAAAAATCATGTAATTTTGAAATCAAGAAATGAATTCAAATTCCCAATAAATTAGATCAATGAGGATGATTCAATTGAGGGACATAACATAAAACCTTGCACCAACATTGACAAATACAAGTCTTTGCAATTCAACATAAAACTAAGCAAAGAGTAAGTAGTCATCTTGAAAAGTAAATGCTAACTGAGTGGTCATCTTGAATATTTTTAGATTATTATAGTATGATTTTAAGTGTGATAGGAAGTTGGATGTACTTAAATAACTAAACATTAATATATAGATGGTTTCTGAACATTTAAGATGAAATGGATATATATTGGCAATGATACTAGCTTAGTATTGGAGCTTAACCCTTCACTTCATACACCACATCAATAAGGGTGTCAAGTGATTTGCCAATATATACCATTAACCACATATTTATACTTGGCCAAAAAAACAAATTGGCTTCCCCCATGGTGATGAAATCCAAGTAGGTATACCTTGCGTAGAAAATTATTTAAATGCATTTTAAAATTATGTGATTTGGTAGTGTGTGCAAGAAAATAGAAAATAGTGCAACTAAATATTATTTTGAAAACCCACTTAATTATACTATGCGATCTATTCTAAGCATTTAACCAACTACAAAAGTGAAAGTGTGAGCTAATTACTATCATAAAAATATTAATTACAACTTTGAACTACGTATAGTGTCAGTTCAGATGATAGTGTATGCAGAGATTAGAGAATAGAGTTGACAATGTTGTTATTGTACTTCTAAATCAAGGGTCTATTAAAGAACTAGATAACAATGTTGACCTAGTCTTCCAGACAAAATATAGAATATAAAACCAGGTCGATAGACTGGACCTATTTTATTGTATGGAAGTAGTTTTAAAGACTACAAACTATGAAAAATAGAACTATAATGAATAAAATAAATGATAGAGAAAGAGAGGAAGGAACCTTGGTGGGTTGGAGGATGTAGAGGAAAGTGAGATGGTTTTTGAAGTGCCTTGATTTTTAATTACAAATTATACTAGTTGTGTCGACCTAGTTCTTCAATTTCATGTTTGCTAAAACCTGTAAACTATATTATGCTGGTAGTGTGGACCTAGTATGTTTTATGTAAGTTTGAATGTGTATTGTGTCAACAGGGTCAACCTAGTAGTTTTTCTAGAAGTCTGAAAGTGTATAGTGTTGATAGAGTCAACCTAATATCTTATAACTGATGAAAAACATGCACAAACAAAACAAAGTTGTATTGATGCAACTGTGTGTTAAACCTGAGAATAGAAGCTAGAAATTATACCAACACTATTGGCCCATTATCATAAATATATAAATAATAAATAAAATAATGAAAAATATAATATAAAATCTTTAAGTGTTAGATTCACATCAGGGTCACTAGAATGTATGCAATCATAAATGCAGCATGTCTATAAATCAATCCTAACCCAGTGAAGATACATCATACTTACACTTCTGATTGGGGATACATTAGATAATCAAGAACATGACCAATATGGGGATTCAATACACTCAATTACAAGATCTCTTACCATAATAAATAGTTCTATGGAGTGTTCTAAAGATTTCAGTCAAGCATAATCATGCAATAACCCTATTTGTGTCTTATGTTTTATATTTGCTACACTAATAACAAGTAAAAAAATTATAATCTAGTGCTCACCAAAGCTTGTAGAAAAATATGGGGGTTATTAAACAAAAAAATATGGATAGGATAATCTCAATTAATCTATGTATGAGTAAGACCCTAATACATGGAAGAAGAAGAGTAATATTATTCTAAGCCAATGCTTATGCTACTTCCATCTATTAAAGAGAGGAGTAAAGTTAGAGAATACTTACCTAAAAGATGAACCTCTCAAGACTCAATCTCTACATTAGCCAAAGGGGATTCTCAAGACGTTTTTTTAGTTTTTAAGGATCACTAATAAAGGCCAAAGCATCCAAGACTTCTCCACAAGACTAAATTCGCCAAGTAAAAAATCTAAGCTAAGACTCCTAAAGTAGAATGGTGTAAGAGAATATTGTAAAGAAGTGAAAGTGAATAACAACTCTTATTTATTGTGTAAATAATTATTAATTGATCATGTATATATAAGTGTATTTTTAATCCCTTCCAAAAGTTTTGGCCGACATGGTCAACCTAGTTGACCTAGTATAATTACGGATAAAAATTCACTAGGTCATGGGCTAGGTTAACCAAGAGCTGATCTATACCCTAAATGAATTTTACCTAAAATAGTATAGGGTTGACCTAGTCGACTTAGTATAACATACTATCAAAAGGGGCTTAAGTTGACGAAAAGAGGGATGGAAAGTGGAAAAAGACTGGAAGATTATGTAAAGGAGAAGTAATAGCTTAGGGAATGCTTTTAGGAGTTACTTGGTTTGGTAAAGTGGCAATAATAGATAATAATCCTATGAAACATCAATGTTCTACCCACTCCTTTCTTGATGCATCCTATAAGGCATGAACTTAGAGATATTGAGTCTCGACGAGTTCCTACAAGATAGAAAGTATCAGTATTTGATAAAATTTGAAAATATTATGTGTATACATATAGTACCCATGGTTTTCTATGTTTAGCCTTATATTTAGTCAAAAATGAACTATTATTAATTATAATAGAGCATTATTTGGATCTGATTATGACATTTCATTGAATACAACCAACACAAAAATTATATGCAGTAGCTTTATTCAGATTCTTCATGCCATATCTTATATATTTCAATAATTTTTAGGTACATTTATTGAATTGATAAGCGAGGTCTACTATGATATCTTAACCTTAATTTTCATATATGAGAATTTTAATGATTTTATTCTTTGATTAATGATTTGTAATTGATTCATATGAAGGCACATGTGTAACATTATCCTTTTGATGTATGTCTTGATTTTTTTTTAAATGTTCCTTTTATATATGTTCTTGTTCTTTTTGTGTATTTTCCTTCGACATGTTTCCATTTTTAGGTTATTAGTAGTTTACATTAACAAAATGAATATGCATATTTGAATAATATGCATTAGTATTGCCAATATATCCCAATCCTTGACAACATTGTGGTTAGTTGTGAAGATATGACTATTGATGACTTTTTATTTTTTTGTAATCCTTGACCATGATAACCAAAGTGTTGTAAATATTTTATTTCCAAAATCATATTGTTTTTAAAGTTGATTATCATTATTGAGAGGTATATTTATATCCTTTTCATCTTGATCACTTTATAACTTTGCTTAGTCTAGCTTTATCTTTTGAACCTTTTCTTTCTCTATTTGTTAGTTTTAAACTATTTTTATATGAGATATGAATTATCCTTTTGTAACCATAGTTGTTGTTTTGGAACTTGTGTTTTAGGAGAGGTACTCATAATCCGAGTGGGTTTCTTGAGTGATGTATCTATTATAGGATCACCACTATTAATTTTACTATGAATTTTGTGCTTCAAATCAAAAAAACAATTTATAATATGATGTCCATGCATTCTATGATATGCATAATAGCATTTTGATTTCTTTATAGGATTTATATGAGGTAGTTTGATCACTTTGTTTCAGAGCATTTCTTTTATAATTTTACTTGAGCTTTTAGTAGCCTTTGGTATAATATTTAAATCACTTATTTTATATATATTCTATTGTAGATTTTTATGTGGATATGAAACCTTATTAGGTATACCATTGTTATATGAAAATGTAAACATGTGATTAACAATAGCATATTTTGGATTTTTTTAGATATGTAATATAATTTTTAAATAATGTAATCTTTGAACTAAAATTATTTTTCAACTCTTTAATGAACTTGATCTAAGTGATGATTTGGTCTTTTATGGACTCACAAGCATAAAATTTTAGCACTTCATATTTATTTTTCATATATATAACACATATATGATATGTGGGATATGGAGGGTTTGAGGAAGGATATATTATTGCCTTCATTTGAAATCATATGATGGGACACCCTACCCCTTGAAGTACTGATAATATGGATCTGATTATAGGGATGTGAGCTATCACCCTCCTTAGGGTTAGGAGGAGGAATAGGTTATTTTCTATGTATTTTAGATTTTCAAAAGACTAATATGAGAATATGAAAAAACACACTTAAAAATTCTAGAAAGTATTCCAACATGATAGTAAAAATCAAAACTGAATAATTTCTATAATTTGAAACCCTATAATGTTGAAAACCCTATGGTAATATAGGTTTTGTGTAATAAGTATGTATAAATTTTAAGTGATTGGCTAGGTATTTAGTAAATTTGATAATTTTTTTTAGTTAAAATTTAAAATAAACAAAACCTTAAAAATTAGAGAAAAATAAGTATTCATTACACAATTTATGTCAATATGTACTAAAATATTAAATTAAATAATTTGAAAAAATTGTACATAATTTTTATAAAGTAAAAGAGGTTTATTATTATAGTTATAGAAATGTCAATATCCTATATTTAATTTAAAATTTAAGCTATTATGAATTATAAATGAACCAAACAATGTGCAATGTTTCACAAGTAAAACCCTAAAATATTATGAATATATAATCAACTATTATAATAAATCATGAATATATTTTATACAAATGAGAGATTTTTTTGAATAAAATATGAATTTTGATGAAACCCAAAAATTAATTAGAAAATAAGTTAAACATTTACCATGTATGTCAATTTTAAATAAAAATAGTAAATTGTAAAAACTGAAAACTTTGAATAGAATTTAGATACAAAAAATAAGTTTTTGAGTATACCAACTAGAATAGAGGAAATAATTGAGTAATTTTTTTAATGCATAATTTATGAAGCCAAAATATATTAATCAAGGAAGAATAAATTAATAGTGTATGAACATGAAACCTTAGCAAGAATATGAGGGTATAACCCTAGGATAAAGATTTTGATCTAAAAATCAATCACAATAAGCTGAAACCTTAGAAGGAAAAAAACCCTAGAGCAAGTTAGTATTTTAATGAGAAGGCTCAGAGGTCAAGTTTACCAAATATTTAAACTTCTTTTTTGAGATATTTGGGTTAAATGGGTATAATATCGTATACACAAGGATGAATGAAACTATTCTAGAGAAAACCAATTAATTGAAAACTTAGAATAATGAATATTATAAATTAAAGTGTTGAGTTATTATAAATATAGAATGTACACTTAAAATAATAGTTTGATTTCATAAACATGAAGAAGAGATAATACTTAACTTATATACAAATTCACATACAGATATGACAAGTACAAATGTGGAAATAGGTAGTCCATCAAGATCAAGTTTCAATCATCAAATTCTATAAATATCGTTTATCGATATCTAGACACTTGACTCCCTAGGATACTAGTATCAATGCTTTTGTCTTGATATCAACAAAAATTATATCTAATCAATATTCATCATATTATGAATTGACCACCTAGAGACTTCTAGGTTTTCTATTACCTTTTTGTTGATATATTCTATTCATGTGCATGGGATATTCATGACTGTGTATGGATCAAGTTCTAGTTATTCACCTTAGGTATTTATACCTTAACAAAAATGGGTAAATGGACTTGTAGTGTCAAGATAACCTCAAGGACCTCTCTATTAATTTGATAATCCTATATATCCAATACTCCAATAAGGGTTTAAGAATTATGTAGTTCTCCTCATGTGTTGGCTTTTGTGTGCACAAGGGTGAAATATACTATATGTGAATGTATGCAATGATATAGCTTGTAACTTTAAAAATGCTTCTTGTGACCTATTTTATGAGTCTTTTAGACCTATAATAGGACTTATACTATGACTAATATGAAAATAGGGAAGAATAAGGTAGTATCACTTATTTATGCAATTCATTGATTGAGCTGGAAAAGGTGCTTGATTGGTATTTGTTAGATGATGATGAGTAGTCTTACATTTTTATTTATACGAGACCTTTTGAAAATATCACACATTAGGGTTAAGTAAGATAAATGGGCCTACCAATAGGATTCAAATGTCTTTCAAATTAAATGAATTTTTAGGATTGGACACTTAATAAGAATCTAGACACTTGAGTCGATGCAAGTATCCCTATGTGGGACATAATATCTAGTAAGTTAAGAATGTGATGAGGATATAAAAATAATAGTAAATTATATATATTAAGTTTTAATATTTATATACATTATAATATATTTGGGTCATAAAAAATGATAGGGTTAGACTATATAATAAGTAGCTACACATAATGAGATGGTGAATGTGAGCCTTTTGGCAATAGGAATGTATAAAACTAAAGGGTAGATCCATTATAGGTATTTGTTAAGTATACAAGACTGAAAAACTATATAAATCAAGTTTTAGTGTCAACATGATGGGAACATTAAAATAAATTCACCCTTTCAATTTATGTGTTCACTTCCATTCCATCCTTTCATTACCTTCCACTAACCAAATGATTATGAAACTTTTATACCATAAATGTTATCAGGGAGTTGGGGATAGTTTACCTCCATTTATTAGTCCTAGATGGAAACTATTATAATCATTTTAATTTATTATGTAATTAATATTCATTCACCTATCCAATCATATAATATCAATTCTCATGCTAGAAAAATATCTAAATATTTTTCAAAGATAAATAGTAATGTTTATATCATAAAAGTATTAATATCTAGATATTTAGTGATTTTCTATGTGGAGACCCTAATTTTTATATTGGTACATTAGGGAATAATGTTTATCTTTCCCTACACTCCTTCTTCCTCCTCTAAGGTTTGCCAAGACTTCTTTTGTTAATGGTGCCACCTGGGTTAGATCTTTTTCATATCAAGCTCATGTATTAATAATTCTAGGAATCTTTTTAAGCTACATATGGTCTTTGGCATGATTTTGTCTCTTGTTTTCTACTTCTTTTTATGGTTTATTCAAATTTTCAATGGATTTTAATTTTTTAGATGCTAATCAAAGGGTCTTAGAGGTCATTATTAGCTCAAATGCACCTTCCTCTTTGTTTAGGGTTTCTCTAGTCAATGGTTATTTAGCTCCTCCTTCTAATCGGAGTAATTCAAGGATGAACATACCTGATGTTCCTTTTGTGGAGTTAGGAAGTGCACTTTTGAAGGAGGAATTTTGGTTCTCTTCTATGTTAGTGATTTATCAATTTCAAAAATTCGAGCTAGGTGTAGTCAATTTGCATACCTAGATTTCCAAGCTTTAGAAACCTCATTTGAATGGCACTTTCATTATTCATCCTTATGCCAAGGGATTATTTGTCAGTGCTTGTTCTTCTTCCATTGATAGACAATAGATGTTACATTTAGGTCCCTATACATGGGACAAAGAGTTTACTTGCATGAAACTATGGTTCCATACTTTTAACCCTATTTCAGATTCTATAGCTCCAGTTTGGGTCAGGTTGTGTCATTTACCTTTGTAATTTTGGTAGGCTTATTCACTTTAGGCCATTATAAAATTTCATGGGGAATTTATTTTTCTTGATTCCAAGACTAAATCTTGGATGCATACTTCCTTTGCTCAGATGTGCATTATCTTAGATCTTTCCAAAAAATTACTTGAAGTCATCAAGCTAAAAGCTGGTAACAAAATCTGGAATCAGCCTTTAGACTATGAAAGATTAAATTTCAGATGGAGGAACTAATTTGCTATCATTAATATATATATCAACTATTCTAATAAGTTTGGTTGATAATTTGATAGCAAGATTAAAATTAGAAAATTTATAACTTGATGGAAAGATGTTGATGTAGAGCATCTAATTGTCTTCGATAAGGATAGGGAAATAAATTTTGGAGGTAGGGATAGATATTTTAACTATGTTAAGGATATTAGTTCTTTTGTATGCTTTATTAAATACTCTCCTTCTCCTATGGAATCTTCCTCTAAATTTATCTCTTGTGATGGTATCAATAAGGAGGTCCCTTCTGATAAAAATGTTTCTTATTTGGTTTTGCTTCTTCAAAATATCACCGATGTTCTAAAGTTTTTTATCTTCAATTTATAATTCCATCCCTCTTGGTTCTCCTTATTTGGAAGCCTTGGACTCAAAAATGGTATTCCCTTAGGATGATAGTCTACTTTATGATGTTAAAGGTTGGACAAAGGTTTCTCACTGGAAAAAATTTGCTTCTAAAATGGCCCTGTGTCGTATGGAACTCTGCTCTCACAAGAAAGTTTCTTAAGTGGGATGATTTATTTTTCACTTGGAGTATGGAATATAATGCCTATACCATTCATGATTTTTTTAATTATTTTAATTAGTATATCTAGCTCACCTATTTGTGACTAAGCATTTTCTAAGTGGCTTTGGAAATGTTGATTGGATCAATACACCAGATCATTTTGGTATTAATTTTTTGAGTTTTTTAGTGGGAAGGAGACCCATTAAGCCCTAGTAGCTATAAAAAAGACATGAAAAAAAAATATTTTTTGATTGTTCTTAAAAATTGTATGTTATTGGAGCATTCACTTCAAGTGAGGCTCAAAAATTATAGTCATGAAATTTTTTTAAATTGTCAATGTAAATAAGGTGGGATAAAACCAAAGATTGGTTGATGTGATGTATTTAAATTTGGAAGTTGTATTCATAGAATTTTCAATTCCATAAATATGGTTGAAATGATCAGTTGGGCATTAAAAATTACATTATGCACCCTACCTTATTTTCTTATCATAAAAACATTCCCTGACAATTTCATCCAGTGGAGTACATGGGCAAGGCCATAATTTTCAATGTAGGAGAAGGAGTGGATGCTCCTTTATAGCTTTTGTTTTGAATGAAAAATTAATATCTCATTTTTAGTTTTTTTAATACTAATTTATATACTTTCATAATGAATAAAAATACCCATTTCCATGTTAGAAGAGTAGAAAATGAATTAAAATGGATGCTTATAATGATTGTTGGCTCACTCATACTCTTGATCCTCATTTTCATACTAGTTATTGAGTTCGGTTCATCCCCTAAGAAGATAAAGTCTCCATGTTTTCAGTTCATTTCACTCAAGCAAACAGATAATTTGAGGAGGTATTTTGCTATTGAGCATGATTTTATCATGGCCAACTATTTAGCAGACATAGTTATACTTTATGAGGGATGACCTTCTATAGATTGTATGAGTTGTATTTCCTATTTAGTATTTTTTATTCTTTTATGAAATTCTTTTTGGTATGAGTTGTATTTCCAATTCAATTTTTTGATTTATTTCCTATCTACAAAATAAAATTTACCTATATATGTGATTTATTTCTAAGTTTTCATAATTATCTCTCTTTATGGAGTATATTATCAACCAGACATGTGCCTCTACTTTTTTAACTTAAGAAGTTTACTCACATCCATTTTTCATAAATCAAGTATGTTTTTGATGAATCAATGAAATTATAAAGCATGTTGATTCCAGATACAAACATTCTTTCTTTAAAATCACAATTTTTCCAAGTTTTCAAGTGTAGATTATTATTTGGCCCACCTTATTTATAATATAGTTGTAGCTATTAATAGCTAGTTATCTTCTAGTTTTTTACTTTGTTTATGTTTCTTGGTTTCAAGTAAGTGGCGTTTTAGATACTTTCATTGCATAATCCCTCACATAATGCATTGCATGTAGTGCCCTAGGTTTGGGTTTGCTTCCCCTCATTTTTTATAAGATTGTGTTATCTTCTCTAGCCCATGTGGCATAGGACATTAGTTTATTGCATTGATTTTTTTTTTAGTTTCTTATTTACATTATTGTGGAATTTTCCACCTATTATAATAATTTGAAATTAACACTTATAATTCGTAAGCTTTAATTATGCATTTTCATCGATTTAATGGGATTTGTTTTAGAAATTAAATTTCCATGCACTAGATTGAGTAATGTTAAAATTTAGGAAAATTCATGAAACTGCCTTTTGGTATACATAGATGCCTTATGGCCTAGGACTAAATTTTATGCTCCATTAAGAATGTATGTTGGAAATAAATTATAGGATAACTAATACATTAGATTATCTACTTATATGGACTTTTGTCTAATACATGGATCAACATGTTGTATAGAGACCCTTTTTTGTACATGTAGGTAAATGTTTTTTGGGTAGGTACAATGTTAGTATGTTACCATACATTTCATTCTTGTGTGCAGTGGTGTAATGATCACATAAAATTTTCTTTCAGAAAAAAATTATTGTGTAGTCATTTTTTGTTTTTGTTTTTGTTTTCTTTGTTTAAACAATAGGTTGCATGATATGTATGATAGTTATAAGGCTACAAATAAATGTGTAAAGGAGAATGTCACTAGATATATTTTTGATGGCAGTGTCAATATAAAGTACGATTATTTTTAGGAATTGGATTGTGTCCAAATCATATATTTTTTTGGTTTAAACTAGATTATTTAAAGTTGAGAATTTGAGATCAATGATGAACATAAATTTAATTAGGTTGAATATGGCTAATATATGACTAGATCCACATATATTAGATTTGAATTATCAATGTTCTAGAGTCTGTGGATCCATTTTCCATACGATTGGAGCATAAAACATCTTATTTTTGAGTACCCAAAAAATAAGGTGTCATATAAGATTCAAATTTAGCCAAAAATGATGGATTATTCTACATGCAAGATAATTTTTCTTCATTCCAATAAATTGATTCTACATTCAAGGTAATTATTTAATAGGAGATTATTTCTATAGAATTAAGATAATGTCCCATATGAATTTTGATTGAAAAATTCAAAATCCTAAGAAGTTGAAAGTCCTTCTATTCAATTTATGTGTCAATCTCAAAAGATTAGTCAATCTTTCAAATTATACTTTTTCATTAAGGATTGATTTGAAAGATTTTTCTAGACTAAGAAAAATATAAAAATGAATTGGTCTCTGACTACAACCAAAACACTTTAATTTTTCAAGAATAAAAAACCTAGAAGAACTTTTGGAGAGCATTGGTGATCTCTTATCACTTGAAAGACTCTCTATGAATTTTTACTTATCCATTAAAAAGTTGTCAACCTCGTTTTGGATGCTAAAATTTTTTTGTTTGGTATATTTGGGAAATGTTACTTATTCTTTTGAAAATTTAATAAATTTATAATTTTTAAATGGATGGTCAATACATTCCCTTTCTCATTTATTGTTGGCCTTCTTAAATGTTTCCACAAGAACTATTATGATGGAGAAGTTTCAAATTGTATATTAAGTCATCCAAATGAAATAATTACATAGAAAATATAACTATTTAAAATTGAAATTGGTAACTTTATAACCCAAGGCATACAAGTCTATGTAATTATTATAGTAAAAAATCTTATTTTGACTTTTGCGTAGTCAAATAATTTGTTTGGCTCTATACACTTTAATATTTGCTAGTGTTGTAAACTCTTTGTAGGGACTTGGCACTCTACTCCCTTATTTATCATTCCCTCCCTACTATCAAGGTAAATCAATATTTTTGAGAGGTTACTATATTTTTTAGCATTGACCAAATAAGACTTAATTGATTAAAAAATCAAGAATATTTGTGAATCTATGATAATCATTCTAAGATTAAAGAAAGGAGTGAGTAATGAGTATTTAAGGTCATTATGAAGAAAAATATTTATAATAATATATTTTGGAGACATGGAAATTAATTTAGAATGATTAAAAATTAAAAATATAGATTTTTTTAAATTTTATGTGTCTTGTTTTAAAAATATGCTAAAAGTTTTATTAAGCGAGTGCAAGAAGCTGAGCCAAAAAATTGGTATCAAATTTTTTTTAGTTGTATGCAATATTGAAAATATCCAAACCTAAACATATATCCATCCTAAAAGATATGATTTTTTTATATATATCCATTGATAACGCATATCCATTTCCTACATTAGGAATTAAAAAATACACTAAAGAGTTTATACACTCTCTCAATGCCCAAAAAAAAATTCCTCTCTACCTAAACACCAGAATTGATATCTATTTCATATTGTTTCCAACCATTAGGTTTTCCTTATACAACTTGTCCACGTAAGAATTAGTTTTGTTTTGGTAAAATAAAAATTAAAAAAAAATCAATTTTAATTTGTTTTTATTAAAATTGATTGTAATTTTTTTTTTTAAAACAATTTTAAATGGAAATAGGAAAAGGGTAACCCACTTTAGGATCCTCAAGAAAATAGTCCCACATAAAACTCTCCTCAAGATAACCCCCCTTTAATTCACACATAAATTATAAATAGTAGTAAAAATATATAGAAAATGATTACAAGGTTTAAGGAACAAAGACACATATCTCAAAATGTAATTAAACATAGAAAAACCCTTTTAAAAAAATTACAAAAATCTTGATACCTTAAGAAACCAAAAACATTTCTATGAAATATGGATGGATATGATGGATTGAGAATAATGGAGGAATAATCATGAAATTATATTCAATATAAATCACTCACTTATTGTTGTACATAGGTAAGCTTTGAAAATATTATGGAGTTGGTTACAAAAAACTAACCAATAGGTGTAACCAACCCATAAAAACAAGATAATTAAATAAATATCCTAACTAATATTTTGGATCACAACAAATCCAACAAAGTCCCCCTTGATTCAAAGGGCTATGGAAGATGAAAGAATAGGAACAATGACTCTCAAATCATCAAAAAAACCTTAAAATAACTACAACTAGTGTAGTATACATCTTATTACTAACCAAAACTGATGTCTCTTCATATAGAAGCCTACCATATGAGTTGTGGCATAAAATACTATTGAACATAATTAAAACCTTCCTATACCCTATGATCATCATACTATACTATAATAGAACATGATCAAAGCCTGTTTAACTATATTGATTTGCATAAGGCTCCACCCAGAATCTCATCAAAGTGACTAATATGTATTATGTCTAAAACATCTCCACAATGTCCAATAAACACTTGTGACCTTTACTCAACACTGAAGCTGCTATCAACCCCAGTCAACTCAGTGTCACTGATGATTGATCGAGGAATAACCAATGTTATATATTCTTCCTTATCAGGCAAGAGGTGAGAAGCTATACACTCATAGAAACAAAACCAAATAATCCTATCTACTTCATGTCATGAATATCAGGTATATAAAGTCAAAAATAAAATAAAAAACAAGAACATAGGCCAAAAAAATGCTACTATAATATATCCCGGTTTTGAGCCTAGTAGCTTGCACAAGATGGGTTAATCACTTATCACTCTGAATAAGATATTAGGTCTATTGGGACCATAGACCTTAGCCATATAAGACACATTCTGATCCAAGGAAATGTAAGATAACTAGAATAGATGGAGTAACTAGAAGATATATCATTATAATGATCCACATAATTTTCCTTAGCTTTATTTTTATGTGGAGAGTAGGTTCATCGAGAAGGACACACATCTACAAGATGTCCAATACCATAAAATTTTAAATAATTGGGCTTCTTCTTGTGCTGATGAGATCCAAAAGAAGATAAATCATTGGGAGAACCACATGAATGAGAAAAATGTCTAGGTGATATTTGCATTTCGAAGATTCTGGAGAGTACTGATGATAATGTTGTGCAGACCATCTAAAATGGTGTGGAGAGTGTCTTGGAGAATGACTCAAAGAGTGTTTCAAATAATTCTACTAAAACTATCTCTATACATAGTGATTATTTCTATGATGGGACTTTTTATTTATATAGTGAACCTATTCAATAAGTGTACTCTTCTTATTTACAAAATGTCACTCATGCTGAGTCAACAACTCATAAATAGAGTCAAATATGGAACCATTAAGCTTATCACTAAGCTATAGCATTTCAAAAAAATTAGTGTATGTCAAACTAAGGTTGTTCACTGTGATAGAAATCAACATGTCATTATCTATTTTTCCACTAGTTGTGCAATATTCTTGTTTCAATGTTTTAATGTAGGAGAGAGATTTAGATACATCGTCATGAATGCTAAGATTATTATTAAGCAACTGCATTAAGAGACCAATCTTCTTACAGTCATTATTTTTGTCATGTAGATCCTTTAACGCTTTTTGAGCTTTTTATGCACCATTTTTAATTGCCTCTATATGAATGATAACACATTTAGTGCAGGATGTTATTAACAGTGCAAGTGCATACTTATCATGTTTTTAGTGCTTAGCCATTTTTTTGTCGTTATTTGGTGGTGTGGTTTCTTTCTTTGTGATTTTCCATAAGTCATTAAAAATAAGGATGTTCTCCATGTTCCTAATCTATTCCTTGTAGTTTTCAAGTGACAATCTACCATTTTCAGAAATCGAGCTTACAATATTTACCATGTCTTATAAAGAAATAAAACAATAAAATAATTACTACTCAATATTTTGCCTTGACCCTCGTAAATAAATTCAATATACAATAAATTCAAAGAATTTTTAAAAATTCAATCACACTTTATATCTCCCTTTACAAAAAAAAATTTGACCAAAATATACAACCTCGATGGGTTTTGAATCGTGAACACTTTTTATTTGCAAAGTAACTTTTAAAACTAAATTACCACCTCACCTTTAGTTACCTTGATTACATAAATGCAATAAATACTTAGATAGATCTTGTTTTCTTTAATGAAAGACAATAAATAGATAAAGAAAAAATACGGTAAAAAAACCTTTCATCGAATGTGTTTACCATGCACCATGCATTTTGTTTATTGGAGCCCGCATGAGAAATGAAATAAATTTTTTGTCAAATCTTTGTAATTTCTACACTTATCTGACTCTTACAAAGTTGCAGGTTTTGAGGTGCCATACAGATTTTGATTCCAATATATAGATTCAAAAGCAAATTTTTTCCATGTTGTGGCATCGCTTTACTTTACCTCTGGTATTTTTCAGCATGTTTCATTGTTTATGGTTCATCATGTGGCAGGCTTATTTACCACTGGTCGCCGCACCTTTTCCTTTGCTTGTTTTGATTCATATAACCAAAAAAAAATTAAAAAATTAAAAAAAATAAAAAACTTTAACACCAGACGTTCATGGAGTGTAACAGATTATTGCACTATAATGCAGAGTTCTCCATGATTAATTTCTTGTTTAACAAAGTCAAGAGCAGCATAGCTTGTTGAAACCCCAATTCTGTAAGTACATTCCCTGGGTTGGTCCTCTCAAATTATGTCCAGCGTGTCGTAAACCTCCTCTCAAGTGTCGTATACTTCCTCTCAAGTGCCATATACTTCCTCTCAAGCATTGTATGTCTCCTGGAGTAACACAATAAGGTGGAAAGTTACACTTCAATCTTCCATTCTACTTCTATATGGCTTTGATACCATTTATGGATTGAGAATAACAGAAGAATAATCACAAAATTATATTCAATGTAAATTATTTACTTATTTTTGTACATAGCTAATGTTTAAAAAATTTATGGAATTTGTAATAAAAAACCAACCAACGAATGTAATAAAAATAAGATAATTAAATAAATAATCTAATTAAAAATCACAACAAATCTAATTTATAAAAAAAAAAAAAGGAAAAGTGAATTTTTTTAATCATGTAATTAATTCAAAAAATAAAATATTAGTTAGAATATATTTTCAGAATTAATTTTTGATCTCAAGAAATAAATATCATAAGACCCAAATAATACTAAATTTTCAATAGATTACTGTGTATATAAATAAATATGTGACAATTTTTAAGATTTTTGGTGGATGATTTTTTATAAACTATTCAAGAGTTCAATTTTGATGTACTATTATACTTCCTATTTAAATTATAGGTAGATATTTTATTATATTGATAAAGTGTTTCATTAGTAGTATTCAAAGTTGGGAGATTTAATGACATGAATATGTTAATTCATATTAATATTCAAAGTTTTTATGGACAAATTTATAGTAATTTTATTCTACTACTTTATGATAAATTCATTTAAAAAAGAAATTATTCTTTTTTACGAATTTAAATTAAATATTTTGATAGATAATTTATCATTAACTTTAAAATATTTAGTTACTCTAAATATTTTTATTGTAGTAATTTTATTTTACTATTTTATGATAACTTCACTTTAAAAAAAAATGTTCTTTTAATTTTTATAGATAATTTTTTTTAACCTCAAAATATTTTATTATAGTAATTTTTAATACTATGATATATAGTAAAGATTTTTACAATAAATTTTGTAGTGAATAAAAAGGACTTTTTAAAAATTAAAAAATTAAAATAAAAAATGGTAAGTTATTTTAAGTTTTTTATTTTGTTTTAATAAAAGTATTATAGTTATATTATAATATTTTAAATATTAATAATTATGTTAAATGTATTCTTAATTTAATATTATGTGTGCAGGGTAGTTTAATATTAAAGATGCATATTAATGTTGATATTAAACTAGTATATATATCTTAGATAGATTTATGTAAAATATATTGATAAATATTATTTTGGAGGTACTTAATCATATTGAATTGGGATATTAGTATAATAAATGCTTTGAGAATGATATTTATTGTTATATTTTACATAAATAATTTATCTAAAATATGTATAGTAATTATAGAAACAATTTAATAATTTTGACATAAAAAGCTTTGAAGGAATTAGCTATGATATGATACAAAAAAGTGGGACAATGAATGTAGTACAAGGGCTATTTGTCCCTCCATCTATTGTTCATGCTCCAATTCCTATCTTTCATCCTATAATAACATGTCAAGTGGTAAATAAGTATTTAATATCTATGAGGTCTTTTGTACAAAGTCTAATTTCTAAGGGCTTTTACAGGCCAGCGTTTTGAGAGTTGGAGTTTTCACGAGCACTTCTTACTCCAATCTTATTGTTGAATCTTTTGTTCTTACTTAAAATCATGTCTATACTTTTTATTAGTGTATCATGTGTCATACTAGTTGCCTTGATCCTAGTTCTTTATGAAATGATCCTAAGGATTGAATTTATTTAGGTGACTTTCTTGCATCTACGTAAACAAATGAAGAGAAACACCAAGTGATGGAGGAACAACAATAATATTACATTCAACTAAATTTAAATTAGTTTTATAAAACTTCAATATTTTCTTAAATACAACTTATAATTAAATAGGAATGAAATTTTATTTCAAATTATAGTTTAATTTATTATACACTTAAATTTTTTTTAATAAAATAATTTATTGACAACTTCATTTCAATATATATTTTCCAAAATTGTCCCAAAGATTTTCGTAGTGCAACCACACGTCATTTTCTATTAAGACACTAGAGTTTCCTTTGATTCATTGCATTAAAAACAAAACCTGTCAGAGGTAGTGTATACATGTAAATGTGAATTAATACACTTTCCAATTAAAATTTTATATACATGTTTGCTTTATTAAATTTATTTAAATTAACATGCATTATCTTATGCGAATATACGATCCGAAGTTGCCTCAAAATAATCTAACGTTCCTCCTCCTTTCGGAGACTTTATTCCCCCTTATCTCATTTAAATTGTTCCACTATCTCCCAACTTCTCTTCTCCTCCTGTGGTTATTTTATCTTTTCTAAGTTTTTGAAGTTTATCTCTAGTTATCTCTAGAGTTTAGGAATTCGTAGATTAATTACTTATTTTATTTTGTCTTCACAATCTCCCTCATATGCTACTAGAGAGCATGATCCTTCAGATGATTTCATCTTAAGGGACAAGGGGAGATCAGTATCGTTCTACGTCTTAAGGGATGAAGAGTTTTTTATTTTATTTTTTAATTATGTAGAGGATTCATATGCCTAGATAAAAAATTTTAAGGCATAATTAGTTAGATCCAACATATTATGTTGTTTATGCAAGCAGATATGGCAGGGTACATATGTCAGTTATGCATGTACAAGATTGATTGTAATGCACTTGTATTTTGGATAACTGATTTTTAAGAAACAAGGTCAAATAACGACTAGAGTTATTGTATATTATATTATGTTATCGTTGATTAGAGTTACAGGGGTTTGTATTGTAGTGAAATGAATTTGAAAATACTTTATGTCGACACATACAAATTATTTATTCATAATCTCATATTTGTGACATTACGATCCATAAAACAAATGCACTTAAACTTAGTAAAATAAATGTACAAACTAGATATAATAGACTCAGCCTTATACAAAGAAATGTAGTATTTGTCACAAAAAAAACTCTAGATGCATTTCATATATTGAAATAACACACATTACTAAGATACAAACCAAAAAAAACAATCAATAAATAATAGGTTTTGAAATAAAGGTATAATAGTAAAATATAATAGCTTTTGCATGACATGGTTTTGTAGTTGGTATTCAGGCACAAAGACCTAGAGGTAAATAAAATGATTAAAAAAAATGAGTAGCGTATCTCCCAAATATGCGCTGTTAAGAAACACGATCTTAATTAGGTGCTACTCGGCATCCCCTACATGGTGCAATATCTTTTTTCAAGAAAAAAGAATCAAAAGTAGAGAAGGATAAAATTAAACCTTTTATTTTCTTTTTGTTTGGTATAGCAAAGGACGTTGGTAAAGCTATAATGGGCACATTGTCTACTAACTGGGTGTAGTCGAACTCTGAGTGTGTGGGTGTAGTCGAACTCTGAGTGTGGGTTCCTAGGTGTTACCTGCATTCTCTATGGTGTAAGTATAGTAATTATACGAACACCTAATATATTTTTTGGTTTTGAATAGAAGATTTATGGGTTTTGTTTATGGATGTTTGAAGCTTTCTTAGAAACTATAGTTTTTGTATAGAGAAGGATGTTTTTAAGTCTAAACGAATAATCTATATCCTAATCATATATAGTTATAATCATAAAACTTTAACTTAGATTTATTTTCATTGTGTAATGTTATGGTGCTTCTATGTTTCAAACATGAATACTATTAATTAGAGATGTTTAATTGCGCCTAGAAATTTTACAACTTTTTTTTAATGTGTTTTTATGTTGGATCAATAGGAAAAACTCTCATCCAAGTGGATCGATAGGTCTTGGTTCTTGTTATACATTTAACTTTCCTATTATGACATGTTGGAAATGAATAATTTTCAAGTGGAGGTAGTGAACGTAGAATTGTCTATTGGAGGCAACCAACTTACCTCTTAGATGCATAGAAATAAAATTTTAACAAACATAACTCTTAGATGCAGAAAAACAAAATTTTATAAATGATTATTAAATCCTTTGCTATAGATCATTCCCTTGTTTTTTTGTCAATGTATGTGAGGGTGTAAGTATAATATGTTTACATGAAAGTAATTGTTCTATTAGTTTTGAATAGATGACTTAGAGTTCATATTCTATGGGTATTTGAAATTTGTAATAAAAATACATTTTTTTGTTATAGATAAGGATGTTCTTTGAACTCCAAATGAGTATCATGTTTCCAAACTAAGAGTATAAGAGGCCAATAACATGGTCTTAGGTGTTATTCGACATCCTCAAAGTGGTGACATTGTCATATTTTAAACACAAATATTTAAAAGTTGAGATTTCAAATTGTATCTCAAAAGATGAAAACATTTGTTGTCAATATTTTTGCATCCCGAACTATTAGGGATAAATAGTAGTTCGGTGGATTAGGAAGCCTTGATATTTGTGATAGACATAACCTTTTTATCGTTACATTTTGAAATTTATTAATTTTCAAGTCGAGGTCTCAAAAGATGAAATGTCTCTTGGATGAAATAAATGAGACTCTTGATTTCATAAAAATAACATTTTATGAATGATTCCTAAATATTGTTCCAAAGATACTTATTTTCTTCTTCATCAATGTGTTCTAATTTATATCAAATATAGGAATATGATATACAGCTAGATACTTATTTTCTTCTTCATCAATGTGCTCTAATTTATATCAAATATAGGAATATGATATACAGCTAGATCTTCTTTGGTTTGACTACATGACTTGTGAGTTTTATTTTAAGGGTGTTTGATGTTTGACTACAAAAATACAATTTTCGGTATAGATAAGGATGTTATTGCAGCCATAGCATGTAGCTTTTCTTTCAAAAAGGAGTATTCAAAGGCCTAAAATATGGTCCTATGAATTATTATGTATCTTTCATGTATAAATGTCCACTTTTGCATTAAAATTTGATAACATTTGGTTTTAATATTTTCTTAATATATTTACATTGATAGGTGTTCTTTACAATGGCATTCGGCAGGGGGGGAGAGGAGGCGGTGAAGGACGGACAAGGTGAAAGGTTGTAATGGCATGAGTGGGCTAGTAATTAATTTTTTGAAAACCAACATTATAAAATAAAATTTAATTAACAATCTAACATGAATAAATAAAAAATAAACCAACCGACATAATAGTTTAAATAAAATAAATAAATATATAAATACAAATAAATTCAAACCAAAAAAATAAAAAACTCATAAAACAATGAAGAATAGAAGAGCAGAGTAGAATGCTAAATTTGTTTGAAAATTAAAAATTAGATAGCAACACATCACAATGATATAAAAAAATATTTATTTTAATTCGTAATATATTATTTTTTTGCAGCAATAAAATAAAATATATAAAAATTTATTAAAATATTAGAATCCTTAATATATGTTATTGCACCGTCTTTATGAATCAGTAAATTATTCATTAAGGATGATAATTTAATATATAGTGTCCTTATTACTCCGTATATACTCCTTATGATGCATCATCCTGCTGTAAAAAAATTCATTGAACAGTCCTAAACCCTAAAAAAAATACACAATGGCACTAATTGCTTTGGCACCTTAGTTGATAGTGCTTTGGAAATAGCTATAATGCCCTTTCGCAACAATAGATAATAATAAATGTAATATTGTTTGGCGTCTTAATTTGAGTGTTTAAATTATATACAAGATTAAAATTGTCTCTTTCCACATTAATTTGACTGTAGAATGCTTCCTTGGCTACACAAAATTTCCCTTCAATTTACATGTAATTTCAAATTTATTGCATATTTTCAATGTTATTTTTAATAATGCTTCCATATTATCTCAACGAAACATATTTATTTCAATTTTTTTGGAATATATTTCCATTTTTCAAGCTAAATTTTTGGATATGCTTTTATATCAAATTTAATATGTTTTAATGTAGTTAGATTTTTTTTATTTTTTAAAAATTTTATTGAAATTTTATTTTTATAAAAATTAATTGTAAAAAATGTTTCTTTAACTTATTTACTATCATATATATTTTATACTCTTCTTTTTTATGCTTTTTATAGATAATTTCTGTTCGTAACTATTGATAATTTTTGTTTCAGATATTCATAGATAAAATTAATTATATATCTGTATACCAAAAATATTTGTTTGTTCTCAAGTTTTTAATTAATGTTCATAAGATGGAATAACTAATTTATTAATGTTTATCTTCTGTGAAATATTATTTTAGTTTAGTTTTTTAAAATATGATTATGAGTTTTACATCACTTTGAGATTAATTACTTATTATATATATTTTTATATATTAGTCAATACGAATGTTAATATAAAAATTATTTAATTATTATATATTTTTATATATTAATTAATATGAATGTTAATATAAAAATTATTTAATAAATATGTAGGGAATATGGCTCAACAAAAAATGCAATTTGAAAATGAACAACAAAAAAATAATATGAAGAACAAAAGTGAGAATGTCGAAGAGAATACTCTCAAGAATACCAAAAACAAAAATGATAATTACTGATGACAGATGAAGATAGAATAAATAAAAATGAATATGAAGGATAATGACTTATAAAATGTAGAGCCGAATTACCAATTAAAGAGTTAGAAGGACAAATGAGAGAACATGCAAAATATATGATAACACATCATGCACAAACTTCTCAACAAGACCAACCTGTATTACAAAGAAGATTACAAAGATCAATACGTGTAGATAAAATGACTGATTTAGAAAGATAACTACTACAAAAACAAAATCAAGACAAAGTAAAAAAAGCATCATCTTGCAAATAATAATGTTGATGTGGATGGTAATGATGAAATTTCAATAGAAAGAGAAGTAGAACATATGATGGATTTTGTTGAGAGCCTTATTCATGAAAGTGAAAGTGGAACATAGTGTGTACCAAAAAACCCACAAAAAATATTGATAGAGCCATTGGAATTCAATTTTGCTAATATTGATGATGATATACAAGGGCCTATGAAGAATCTAACAGAAGTAACCACTATCAAAATAATAAATAAGAAAAACAATTTTAAAATTAGTGAAAAAACATGGTCAAGTGAAATTCAAGGATCCTATAGAAATTGAGAATAACCAAATATTAATATAATCAAAAATATTGGCATAGATTTCAAGACTATATAGTTGTTGTTTCGACATGAGTTATATAAAATTGATTCACCACATATATGTTATATTTATCAAGAGAGTTACCTTGGTATGATTATTCATTGAGCTCTTGAAAGTCTTGTTTGTATCAGATGTCATCAAGAGAAAGGTGTGCACCAATTTTCTAAAGAAAATAACATGGATCTTAGGCCCCAACCACCTGAAATGGCAAACATAACCCAAGTGGAAGAGATGTTGATCGCCCATGTGAATCCAATTCTTTAGGTGACTCATGCAATAGGAGGGAAATACAAATACAAATGACATAGTATTTGTTTTCCACATGAAGGAAATTGACAAAAAAATACCACATTATATTTCAGATCTTCCAATTATAATAGTGCGAAGAAAGCAACAATGTGAAACTACATACAAATTTACTGTGAATAAAGAGCATGTACATAATGCACTTAAATATAATATTAAACATGATAAGTTCTACAAAGATGTCAAGATTGATTAAACAACACTAAAGAATCTCGCAACTAATAAGTCTACAATGTGTTTAAAAATTTGAAATCAGTTAACATGGAATTTAATATAGATTTCAATGAATATGTTTTTCCAGGTCCTATACTTGAGACAGATGAAGGTAATATTTTAGATCACACATCATCAATTGCAACCAAACCACCCAATACCCCAAGAGAGATAGAAGGGATTAAAGCTTGGGTAAACAATCCAAATGTTGATCTAGGTGAACTAATATATTGGCTACAAATTGGTACATTTCCATTGAATGAGTATGTGATAGAAGGTTTATTAGACATTGATTTCCCAACTTGATTCCCTGATGGAATGTGTTAGTGGTTAGAATCATGATTAAAACATGTATATCTTCATGAATATGTGAAACTTCTAATTCTATATGGATATAATCATTTTGTAACACACCCTTGATTTAGGTATCTTGCCATGAATATGATAATGAGAAATCAAGCATAAAATTTGTCAGTAGTATTTGTAAAGAAAAGCCTTCAAGAACTACTTATTACAATTGATGAATTATGTGAACACATGGATAATATGCCAGAATCTCACCTTGTAGATTAGTTGATGCGATATAGAACTACATTACAAGACACATGTTATTATTGGACAAAGTGTCATGTAGAGTTAATTGACCTACTGCATCAAATTGGAATGGCAACTATCTTCTTTACTTTAAGTGTAACAGACATGTATTGGACAGACTTCAATGCACTAATGCCAAGAAATCCACCTACTAATCCATGTGAAGCATAAATATGGTAATGAAAAAATATAATTGACCACCCACATATAGTTGCTTATTATATGCACATTAGAAATATAGTGTTCTGAAAATATATACTAGAAAAGTTTATGAAGGTTAAATATTTTTGGTGTAGATATGAATGGCAACATAGGGGTTCTCCACATGGGCATGGTTTTTTATGGTTGTATGGATAGCTGAATATTGACACCTTATATTAGGAAAATAATGATCAAGCTATCTTTGCCAAAATGTATTTTGATGGGATCATACATGCATGGAATCCTTGAGGAGATGCACATCAAAGAAACATATAGGTATGAATTGATTAACAATTTTTTTATGCTATATAAAAAAGAAATAATTATAAAACTACAAATGAATATAATTTCATGTGTGATAAATGGAGGACACAAATTGAGTTCGCATCCATGTTTGAAGAATACAAATAAACATTAATAAAATAGATCTAGAATAAGACTATGAATAATTGATTAATTGTGTGGATCATCATACTATGTGTAAATATGGAGCTTGCCCATGAAAAAAATAGGAAGAAATATTTGCAGGTAAGAATCATTATCTTGAAAGTAATAAGCATTAGTGTAAAAATATGTATTAAGGATTTTTTTATTTGAATAATAACCCAAAATTTTATTTGATGTAGGTGCAACACACCTTGGCCTTTGCATCTTGATGGATCAAAACTATGTGTAGATTAGAAAAAGGAGATACAAAATATGAGCCAAAAATAAATGATGAGCATCTGAATACTCATAATCATCATGTGTTACAACTATGGCATGTAAATTTAGGTTAGAAACCGATACTATCAAAACATGTTGTTATGAACTACATTGTAAAGTATGTCACAAAAGCTAGGAAAAGTTTAGAAACATATCAACAAATGTTGATGCAACATACAAATGTTGAAAACCTAGAACATCCTGTTTCACAATTGTATAGACATTTGCTAACTAAAAGAAATATTGAAGGAGATAAAGGTGCAATAGAAACATGTCACATGTTGATATAACTTTCTTAGATGCAGTGTAGCATGGTATTTGTATCATTGAATGTTAGTCATAAATTTTTCAAACTAGTATTAAAAGAGTATGAAGAATCTAAAAAAATGGAATGTTAATAATTAATGGATATATTGATAGACATAACTCAATAGATCATTTACCACTCATTGAGGATGTAAGATCTTGGATATATAATCTTAGAATTAGAAAAGGAAAAAAGTGGAAACCAAGAAAAACATGTGCATCCCAGAACAAGATAATCAAAAAATTGTAGATTTTGTTGGTCAGAGTTACTATTGTACAAACCATTTTGTGATATTGAGATAGACATTGGCCAAGATTTGGAGATAATAAAATATAATTGGGGTGAATTTCAATATAATCCTTTTCATATAGAGTGAAAGATTAAGATAAATAATGGCATTCAATAAGAAATAGAAGATGAAGATGATGGCATTATCTAGCTGAATACAATTGAACATGAATGGGAGATCATATCAAGACAACATCAAAAATAATATCTACATGTTTTTTAGATTGATATGTTGGGTTGAAGAGCTATTGAGAGACAAAAAATTTGGGATTCAACTTACCTAGGTGAAGAAAAAATGAACCAATCTCTTAAATTTGTAAGCATGGAAAAAGAAAATAGCTTACTTTCTATGGACAAAATAGAGTTTAATTTTTGTTATGAAATCCCAAGTGAGAAAAAATATTAACATTTGATATAATTATAAGACATTATAATCAAGGACAAAATACATCTCCATCACATCTGATAATCCAAAGAACGGTAGGAACAGGGAAATCTTATCTTATTAGAGGGATTAAATTAGCACTTCTATAGTTATCACAACCATAATTTTCCCCCCTTATGCTACTTGCTCCAATAGGAATTACCACATTTAACATTGGTGCATCAACAATACATAAAACCTTGCAAATTATGCTTTTAGATTTTGAAAAACTAGAAGGATTAAGGTTAACAACCTTTCAATCAGAAATTAAACATGTTAGATATATTTTGATTGATGAGACAAGCTTTATAAGTCAAATGATGGTTGAGAATATATTTTCTTGAGTCTGCTAAGCATTTCCAGAAAATGTTGATATGTGCTTTGGTGGAAAGTCAATGATTTTTGTTAGGGATTTGGCATAGTTGCCTCCGATAATGGATTGACCTCCATATGAAAGTACAAGACAATTAAAATTATTATGAGAAAAAAAATTAATTATTTTTACACACAAAAAATGTTTTAGACAATAGGGTCAAATTGAAGAACAACAACATTTTCAAAAACTTCTAACAAATCTAAGAGATGTCAATCCAACCATTAATGACTGAAATTTCTTGATGACTAAAAAATATGCTTCACTTGAAACAACTAAAAAGGATGATTTTAATGAACATGTGCATTTATTTGTAACAAATGATAATGTGCATCAACATAATAAGAGAAAATTGTATGCATTGAATCAACTTATTGCTCGAAGCATTGGAACTAGAGGACAAAACAATATGGTTACAAGATTGGATGATGAACAATTGGAAATTGAATTTTTTATTATTACTAATGTGAGGGTGATTCTCACCATAAATTTATGGATAGAAGTAGGTTTTGACAATGGTGCACCTGGATATATTCAAAGCATTGTATACAAACTAGGTATAATAGCCCTTGAACCACCTACATATGTTATGTTTCAATTTGATAAGTACATAGGGATTCCTTTTATTGATGATTCTCCAACTACAATTCCTATCAATGCAATACAAGGGGGGCATGTGAGTCATTTACCTTTGAAATTAGCATGGGGATTAAGAATCCATAAATCATAGGACTTAACACTTGATAAAGCCATAGTTGATTAAGGAATTACAAAAATATAGGGTTTGACATTTGTGGCAATAACATGTGTAAAGTCATTACATGGATTAAGGATTGCACTGCCTTTCATATATGACATGTTTGAGAAATTAAAGAATGGAAAAGGGGTACATAAAAGAAAAGAGGAAGAAGAAAGGATTCAATTGTTATAGGAACTCATGTACACAGATGAAATTTATTAAACTTATTAATATTATACTGCTTATATATATCATATATGTATTGATCTTTATCTCTCATTTTAATTTCATATGTATATGGGTTGAATTTCATAAAATTATTGTTATATTTCAGATATGTCGTATCCATGTTTTTCTCTACTTCCCATGTTCCCTAAATTATATTTATATTGCATATATGTCATATACGTACAATTTTGATCTACTTCCCATGTTTTATAAGTTAGTTATATTGCATATATGTCATATATATATAGTTATGACATCTCTATGTATATTTATATATCAAAATTTATGTTTCTTTTTATTTTTTAATGTTAATAATTAATTAAATATTTATATTAAATGTGTTTTTATTAATAAATAAATAAATTTTACCCAACAGCAAGTGCTACTAGCATACATATCTTATATAAATCTATGTAAAATGTATCGATATATATCAATCTCGAGGTACTCACAATTCAAAATGATATAAGTACCTCGAGAATGATATCTATTGATATATTTTACATAGATTTATCTAAGATATATATATTAATTTATATCATAATGACAAAAAATAAATTCTCTTTATTTCAATAATGTATTTTTTTATATTCACAAGACCAACCCCTTGAAAGTGTAAGCCACCCTAGCTCCAATAACCTTAATATGACTAATGTTAGTATTTAGTCCCTATTTTTCTTAATGTATAGTTTATAATAAAATGAATTAATATTTATCAAAATATATAAACTAAGTATATATAAGAAACTTAAAATTCATAATAACAACCTTGAAGTGTGAATTTATAAAAATATATTTTTTTTATTTCAATCGTGAAATGTTAGAATTAATTGCTTTCATATAAAATAGGTCCTAAACCAAGTTCATATTAAAATCACTGACCTTGTTGGATGTGTAAATACATTAGTATACTTTTTAAGTTATTGATTTCCCTTTAAAAAATGTGTTAAATAATAGTTTAATTTATCAACATTTTCGTGAAAGGAAACGATAACATAAAAATAACTCGATTCGACAAGATATAATCTATAATCATAGATTGTAAAGGTATCCATTTTGTTATTTTTGAATGGTTGAAGCATTTTTAGGGGTTAGAGGTCGTTTACACAAATATTTTACCCCTTCAAAATTGTAGCATTAATCCCAACCGCATGCCATATAACTATCACAAAAACATTCTAATTCTTGTTTCAAAATATTCCACACTTCTGCATTTGAGCTCCAAAATAAATGATTTTTTTTTTTTTTGATTTATTAAATATACCACATTCTATTTTTTGTCCCAATTTTTATTCATCCATCGAAAAAATAGTATATTCATGAAACTATTTTTCGTTTAGCTCCTTATGTCAATACATGGTTATACAAACATAAATTAGAAGTTTGATCCATGAAATTAATGGCACCAGAAATCCTCGTCTAGTATTTGAACAAGGATATTTTATAACACACACCTGCTCCCTCCTGGTCCCATTTTCCATGACATGCCTCAAATAAACTTAATATATGAGGGACATTTCACTTTTCCATGTATTCTTCTACGCTGATAGAACATTCAATAATTCTTAAATTTTCCTGTGCAATTTCCTAACCAAATAAAATTCTGAAGCATTTAACATTCCTATAACCTTCTAAAATAATATTAGATGAAATATACAAAATTATACTAATTTTCATTCAAGTACAAATGATTCTTCCTTTGAATATTCAATTTATCTTGTATGTGCTCTCAGGTGCATAGTTATGTTTCATATGGACAAACATGACAATCTAAAGAGAGTCATGGTAGTGTGATTAAACATCAACCTATGGATAATGTGTATATTTATATGAAATTATTAATGGAAAATATTGTATTCATGTGAAACATGTTATTTTATATTTTAAATTAATGGTCAAAATAAAATATATTACTGGATATGCCTTGTATATTTATACTCTAAGAATTTTCTTAAAATTTAATACAATAGCTTCCCTTTTCAACAATTCAAACATTGATCCTTCTGAAACACTCTATCATGGGTAAATTCTTTCATATTTTTCCCTTCAATTAATTGCCTTTAAAAATCATGAGAATCATCCTCATATAATCATAGATTCAAATATTTCAATTCATCACATACACTACATTTTTCATTCATTTAATTTTTACTATGTTTTATATAAAACATAAACAATAAAATATGATGGTGACTTATTTGGTTTTAGCACCCCACACTCTTGGATCATCACATTAATATGCAAAGTATATCATATATATGATATAAAAACTTGTGATACATGGAAAACTCAACACGATGATTAAAATAACATTATGTGAAAACAATAAGGGGCAAATTATTCTAGGCTTTATAAGAGCCAATTAGCCTTTGGCCAATATTAAAATATGAATCCATTTCATAAATGTTTTTTTTTTTTTTTCATACATTCCAAAAAGTGTTTTACGCGGAATGTGTAGTCTCAAATTCTACATATAAATTCCAAGACATCTTTAATATTTTAAGACCATATTTTTTCTTAGAAAAAAATCTTATATTAGACTTTAGTGGTAGCAATTATATTTTTACCATAACATGGAATCCTACCACTCCAACAATATTTTAAGATCATCTAACCTTGTTCTTCGTAAAACATATCTAGAGAGTATTTTCGTGCTTAAGATAAATTAAAATTTTATTTAACATTGTTGACAACTAAATTACAATATAACATCTAATTACACTACATGCCTCATTTGTATCTTTGTTTTGACTACTTTTTCCAACAAAATGAATTATATTGATAGCATTTTTACTGATAATTTTAATATTTTCATTTATGTTACTTATAATTATTATTAAATTTTTCATCACATATCATTTTATATATTATAAAAAAATGAATAATTAATTGGATCTCTTCATTTAATGAATTGTTTTCAAATAAAATTTTAATAGTTTAAAATCCTATAACATAAATATATAATCATGTTTTTTTACACTTTATATTTTTAATATATTTTCATTAATTTAAAGTTATCATTTGAGAATTCATTCACATTTTTCAAGGCATTTCTTCATCAACCAAAGGTGGGGGATAATGGGAATGTAATATTTTATGCCTTAATGAAATCATATCCTGCCTCAAATATTGTCTATCATTTTGTCATTACTTCAATGTGTTATTCACTATGATCATGATTAGGTTATTTAATTACAATATTAAGTTTGATTACATATTAAGACTTTTATATTACATGATTTGTTTCTTAAATTTTAGGTTTTAGAGTGGAAAATATTGGCAAGACATAGGCGTTTTAATTTTGTGTTATAACACAGAGATGTGTATGTGTGCATGTGTTAATGAGAATGATCCATATATTATAATAGTATATTTCACTATAAATCTATGTTTATATATATATATATATATATATATATATATGGAGTCATTGTGTTATGGGATTCTAAGTTTTATATTCAAAAGAAACAAATATCCATCTTAAACTTATATCTAATATATATAGATAATCATTCCAAAACAAGTATATATTTGTAATAAAAATATTTTTCCTTTCCATTAATAATTATATTGTCACAATTTAAGACCTTAAATATTAATAACTAAACCCAAAACCCTTCACCATAACCCTAAACATTAAACCATCCACCTAGGTAAACACTATACGCTAAACTAGGTATAACATGTACCATAAACAATAAATATCTAAAATTAAAATGAAATATTATACTAGTTTTTATGTGGGCTAAATTTATATTCTATTGCATTAAATTATTAGAGTTCAATAATAATAAAATATTATATGTGTGATGAATTTTATTATTTTTTTATTTTATAATTTTTTTTTTGAGACACCAAATCCTACACACTAAACCATAAACCTTACCCCATAAAACCTATAACATAAAATGTACACACTAAAACATTGACTCTAAACCACCCAACAACTCTTTCATATATAATTAGACATAAATAAGTGTGATCATGTAAATTTAGATTGAATTTATGACCCGCACACATATAACCACATTTTATGTTAATATTTCAAGTGATTGATTCCCATTTAGTTCATAATTGACCCAAAAAAAAACACCATAATCACACACATAATTAGGGTAACACTCATATAAAATTAAACCAAAATATTTTGAAACATTTATAAACAATCAAGCTAAATTATTTTAAATTTAGTTTCAAATAGGTGTAATTAGGAAACTAAGGTTGAATTTTAGACCCACACATATATCCATCAATTTATTCTGATATTTTATGGGATTATGTCCTTCTTGGCCAAAAATTTACAAAACATCCAAAACCCCTTCTGATCAGGGTAAATATAGATGATTTGGATCACATTCGTACATGATTGAGTTAAATTATATACAATTCATGTATAAATATATGTGATTTAGAAAATGTAAGTAAAATTAATGACTTGTGCATAATCAACCAACCCTTTGTGTCAATTTTATGTGTATTTAGGTTATTTATATGTTAAAATCCATAAAATAACACCATAACCCTTTAAAAAAACATTACACCCTACACTGAATGACCCCTTTGTGTTGATATTTCATTTCATTAGATACTTTATAGGCTGAAAGTAAAATAAAAATAACTTATCCACTTAGAGTTTATATGATTTAAAGGCACCATTAAGTAGTCTAGATTTTTATTATCATGTTTATAACTTTAAATTCATATTCAGGAGGAGAATTTAAGTAATTAAGTTAAGGCATATATAAAAAGTATCTTTATTATATGGTATTAGAAGGCAACATTGGGGTGTTCATATGGGTGACATTAGGGTGTCTTTGATTTGTGAAGTTTGGGTTCCTTTGATTGTTGATGTTAGCATGTCCCTAATAGAAAATTGAGTTGTCATTAAATGGGACTCTATTATTTTCACTTAAGGGGGACATTGGCCTGTAAATTTTTTTAATTTATTGTAGTACTTAACGTTATTTAAGTGATTTTTGGCTCAATTTATAACCAAATAATGTGATTTGGGTCTCAATTTTCCTTAATTGAGTACTTGATTTAACCAATTAATGATTGTTTTCAATGATTGATGAAAAATATTGTAACTAGACCACTTTAACCTAAGTTCAACAATATAAGGTGATTTTTTTTGGTCAATTTTATGCAATTGAGTCTTGATTAGGGTAAATTATAGATTAGTTCAACTAGAGATGCAATTTACGCCAATCAAGCCTCATGAAACTAAATAAAACTGCATAATGTAATTCATAGCTCAATTTTCCCTTATTTAGTCTTTGATTGAACCAATTACTCATTTAATTAAATGATGGACACAATTTATGGATATCAAGGCCTAAAAACCTAAAACTAGATAATGTGATTTGGGAATTAATTCAAACCATTTGTCCTTAGTTTAACCAATTATTTGATTATTTCAATAAGGGACATAATTTGGGTCAAAAAAATCACTATGAACCCAATTTTAATCACATAATATGATTTACGGTTCAATTAGCTATAATTGAGACCTTGGTTGAACCAATCACACATTTGAATCAATGAGGGATGCAATTTAAGTCAATCTAGTGATATGAATCTAATTTTTACCATATAATGTGACTTGGTAGTTAACTATCCCTGATTGAGTCAATGATTAAATCAATTATTTTTTTGGTTTACAAAGTGATGTGATATTTAGAAATTGATCCCTATGAACCTGACTATAACTACAAAATTTGATTTGAGACTCATTTCAATAAATTTAGTACCTATTTGGACCAATTACTCATTTGGTTAAATCAAGGACATAGTATGGTGAAATAAAACCGCGTGAACTTAATAGTGAATATATATTGTGATTTGGGGCTTAATTTTCCCCAATTGAGTCCTTGATTGAACCAATTACTATATTTATCCAATGAGTGATGCAATTTGGGGAGATCAAGCCCTATGAACATAATTATAAACAAATAATGTCATCTAGGGATCAATTAATCACAATTGAGTACTTTATTGAACCAATTATTTATTTATTTCAATTACAGATAAAACATGTAGTAATTATGCAATGTGAAACTAATTCTTAACACATAATGCAATTTATAGCTCAATTTCTCATAATTGAATCCATATTTGAACTAATTACTCATTTGTCACAATGGGGGATTAAATTTTATAAAAATGAGATAATTTAACATAATTACAACTAAATTATGTGATTTTGGACTCAATTTTCCGTAGTTGAGTCCCTAGTTAAGCTAATTACTCATTCAGTTTAATGGGGGATGCACTTTGGTGAAATTGATCTTTGTGAACCTAATTACAACTAGCTAATGTGTTTTGGGACTTAATTTTACAAAATTGAATCCATGATTGAACTAATTACTCAATTATTTCAATTAATAATGTAATTTGATAAAATTAAGCCTTGGGAATCTAGTTACAATTACATATTTTGATTTAGGCTAAATTTTCCCAAGTTGAATAGTTAATTGAAAAAAATACTAATTTATTTCATTGTAGGACACAATTTTGGGAAATTTGGCTATGTTAACCTAATTTTGACTAAATAATGTCATTTTTTATTTAATATTCCCTAGTTAAGACCCTAATTGAACCAATTATTAGATTATTTTAAAGAGGAACCAAATTTAAATGAATTGATCCCTGCAAACCTAATGATGATCGTATAATGTTATTTTGGGCTCAAATTTTCCCATTTAAGTTCTTGATTGAATATTGTTATCATTTGGTTTAGTGAAGCCCATAATTTTATATAATTTAATCATATCAATGTATTTACAACTAAATAAACCATGTGGTTTGTGGCTCAATTTTCCCTAATTTAGTCATTGATTGAATCAATTACTTGATTGGTTTAATGAAATATGTAATTTTTTCCAATTTAGACCCTTGAAGATAATTTGTACAATGTAATTTTATTTAAGAGACAATTTTCCCAAAATGAGTTCCTAATTAAAATAATTATTCATTTAGTTCAATCAGTGATGTAGTTTCTAGCATTTGAGCCCTATGAAACTAATTATAGCTAGTTAATTTGATTTGAGGTTGAAGTAATTTGGTAATTTGGGGCTCATTTTTCTCTATTTTAGTCCCTATTCGAACAAAGTAATGACATTTTTTCAAATAATCATGCAATTTTGGGTAATTTATCCCTTGAACAATGTAGCTAGATAGTGTAGTTTTAAGGTCAATTTTATACAATTGAGTCCCTATTTGAACCACACAATAAGTTGGTTAAATGAGGGAGATATTTTGGGCCAATTTTTTCCCATGAACATAATTTTAACCATAGATGTGATTCATGGATAAAATTTCTCCAATTTTGTCCTTGATTGAACCAATTACTCATTTGGTTTAATGAGGGACACAATTTATGGAAATTGAGGCTTGTGAATGTAAGTATAACTACAAAATGAGATTTTGGGCTCAATTTAACCCATTTTAGTCTATTATTTTACCAATTATAAGATTGGATCAATGAGGGAACCAATTTTTTCTATCAAATCATGGTGAACCTAATTGCAACCACATAATATGATTCAAGGCTTAATTACTAAAAATTAAGTCCTTGATTTAATGAATCACACATTTGGTTCAATGAAGGATGCATTATGGGATAATCTAGTCCCATGTACCTAATTATGACCACATAATATGATTTGGTTTTCAATTATCTCTAATTGACTCAAATATTAACCAATTACTAATTTGTATAATGACAAGTTCAATCTAGGGAAATTAATCCACTTGAACTAATTATCATCACAAAAATTTGATTTGCAGCTCAATTTTACAAAAAAAGCCTTGATACAATTGGGTACTAATTTGGTTCAATGGGTAACAAAAATTGGTGAATTTATGCCCAAAAAACCATATTACAAATATCTAATGTGATTTAAGGCTAAATTATCCCAATCGAGCCCATGAATGAATCAATTGGTCGATTGGTCCATTGAGGTAAAAAAAATTGGATATCAATCCCCATGAACATAATTATGAATATAATATGTGGTTTAGAGCTCATTTATCTATAATTATCAATTGATTTAAACAATTAATCAGTTATTTTGATGAGGTAAAAACATTGAGGTTATCATACCCTGTGAACATAATTCCTAAAAGATAATGTGATTTTAGGCTCAATTATTAAAAATTAAGTCCCTAATTGAACTAATTACTCATTTTATTTAATGAGGGATTTGGTTTAAGTAAATTAATCCCCTTAAACCAAATTGTGACTAAATAATATGATTTGGAGCTCAGTGTTCCCTAATTAACTCCTTGATTGAATCAATTCCTAAGTTGGTTCTACAAGAGATGCATTTTGGGAAATAGAGTCTCAAGAACCAAATTTCAACTAGATAACATGTTTTAGTTCTCAATATTCCCCATTTTATTTCCTAATTAAAATAAATACTAAATTTATTTAATGAGGCATGGAATTTGAGCCAATTATCCCTCGAGAATCTAAGTGCAACCACATAGTTTAATTTAGGGCTGATTTTTTCCCAATTGAGTCCATAATTGAACAAATTACTCATTTTGTTCAGTGAAAGACATAATTTGGGGACATAATACTATGTGAACATATTTGTGACTACATAATGTAATTTGTGGTCTAATTATCCCTAGTTGAATGGTCACTTATTGAACCAAATACTAGATTGGTGTAATGAAGGATGAAATTTGGGCCAATTGAGTATCATGAACTAAACTATGACCACATAATGTTATGTCAAGCTAAATTTTCCCTGATTGAGTGCTAAAATGAATGAATTTATCATTTGGTTTATTAAGGAACACAAATTTGGAAAATTGAGCCCAGTGAGCATAATTATGACTAGATAATGTGATTTGGTTCTCAATTTACAAAATCAATTCCCTGACTAAACTAATTAGCTCATCAGTTAAAATAGGGATCAAATTTGGGTTAATCAAGAATAATGAACCTAATTTCAACCACATAATGTGATTATGGACTCAATTTTCCACAAATTATTTCTTGATTAAACAAACTATTCATTTTGTTCAATGAGGGATGCAATTTGGGTAAATCAAGCTTTGTGAACATAATTGCAAAGAGAAAATTTGATTTAGGATGAATTTCCCCAATTGAGTTCCTCATTGACTTAATTTCTCATTTTATTCAATAAAGGATTTAATTTGGGGCATTTAAACTCAAAGAACCCGATTGAAACTAGATAATGGGATTTTATGATAAATATGCCATAATTGTGTCCCTAATGATCCAATAAATCAAATTTTTCAATATATCATTTTAATGCATTGAAATTTATATTTCATATGTTTAATATATGCCATAGTTTTGTGAGTTTCTAGGAGAGACACTTGATGATTCACATGTTTAGAGGAGAGTTTATATCCATATTGAGTAATCCAACACATTTGGTTCTACATCTATGGTGAGGAAGCATAATTTATTTGGATCCAATGATGTGTAGGAGAGCTATTTATTGTGTTATGGATATAGTTATAGGTGCAATCTATTTTGTATGTCGATATGGCCAAAATTGTATGCCTATACTATGCATTTTGTATATCTAAATGTTATGGTCTAGATTGTATCTCAATATATGTCCTATTTATGATATCATTATGACATAATTTGCACACACATATATACTCTTTGACATATTTATATTTGAATCAAACATTGTTATAATTTGTGTGTACATATTTAATTCTTAAATATGTCATTATTATTTTTTGACCATGTTCATGGATATTTAAAATGTTTAACTTTCATGAAATTGATGTATTAATGTTATATTGAGTACAATGAAGTCATTTTTGTGCATGTCTATGTGATGATTATTGATTTATGTGATGGTTTCTTAGCATTATCGTATATTTCAATAAAAAAATAAGAGAGAAAAAAATTATATTAATGTCCACAAAATACCATTATTATAGATTTATAGGAAGAGAGACTCAAAGAAATAAAGTAGAAAGATATTTTTTCACAAGTGTAGACATATCATGTTTTCCTAACATGTGTATATAAAGTACCTCAATTAATAAATAATAACTAACTATCATCCTTATTTATTGAGAGAGATATATTATATATGTAAAATAAACTATAGTTGCATTGGTGAGTATTAACACCCCCAGAAGGATTCTACCTAGCTCGGGATGAACGAGACATGGTAGCAACATTGCTCTCACAGCTAAATGTCTCTTAAGGGACCAAAATTTGGTTTGTGGGAAATTTATATTCTGAATAACTACCCCAATAAATGAACCATATATGTGAATACATTTGGATTGGTTTATTAATGCTATAATTCCCCCCTCTAATCTCTATTAAGCCTCTCGACCAAAACTCGTAGTTGGTTGGATACATCCCTTAAGATAAGCTTCTCATCTGTGAGTGTGATAATTGAATGAAATTTGAACATGAATTTTAAGAAAGTTATGAGATGTAGAGGCAAGTTTTTATCTCCTAAAATTTCATGAGTTAGTCCTCTTAACATCCCCTAGAGGATTATTTTCCACTTGAGACAAGTGAGACATGGCAATGGGTTTTTTCTCACAGCCAAATGTCTCTTATGGGACCAAAAATTAGTATGTGGAAGGTGTATCTTTTGAATACTAGCCTAATCAATTAAATATCTACTTAGATGTTTTTGGATGGATATTTTAATTCTATAATGGCCCCCTCCACTCTTTGTTAGGCCCCAGGGCTGAAATTTGTAGTTGTCTAGATGTATACCTTAAGAGAAGCTTCTCATCCTTGAGTGGGAAAAATAAGTAAACTTAGGTCATGTGTTATAGGAGAGTCATGAGGGGTAAATATGATCTATTAGATATTACTGTTTCATGTGAGATTCATATTAATACCCCATAGAGTAGTTTCCCCATTTTGAGAGGAGTGAGACATGATGGTGAGTTTTCTCTCGTAGCCAAATGTCTCTTAAGGGACTAAAAGTTGGTCTATGGGATGCATATCTAATGAATCATTAATGAAATTAACAAAACATATACATGGATGCATCTAGATATGTGTATAAATTTTTGAATGTCCACCTCCCAATCTCCATCACACCTTAGGATGGAAAGTTACAATCAGTCAGATACATTCCTTAAGAAAATATTCTCTTCCTTAAGTGGGAAACTTGAGTGAACTTTGGGTGAACGTTATAGGATATTAATGAGGGGTAGAGATGATTAATCATATCTTACCATTTCAAAATTTAGTCCTCTTAACATCCCTTAGATGATTGTCCCCATATTAGGATGAGTGAGACATTGTAGTCAGTTTTCTCTCACAACTAAATGTCTTTTAAGGGACCTAAATTTTATTTGTAAGAGGCATATGTTATGTCTCACTAACCCAATAAATGAACCATATGAATAGATGCATATATATGGGCATTTTGATGCTATAATGGCTACCCTTCTCTCTTTATCAAGCCCATGACTAAAATTTGTAGTTAGACAATTTCATTCCTTAAGAGAATATTCTTGTCCCTGAGTGGAAAAATTGAATAAAATTTGGGTGTGCATTATGGGAGAAATGTGAAGGGTAGAGAAAAGTTTATATCTATTATATTTTCATGTTTGTGTCTTATTAACATCCCATGTAGTATTGTATGTCGCTTGAGATGAGTGAGACATGGTGGTAAGTTTTATCTCATATCCCAATATCTCATAAGATATCAAAAGTTAGTCTATGAGAGGCATATCTTTAGACTCATAATCTCGATAAATGAACCATTTGTGAAAATTCAAATTTATGGGCATGTTAATGATGAAATGGCCACCCTATACTCTCCATCATGCCCTCGGATGTAAATTTATAGTCAATCAAATGCATCCCTTACGAAATTATTCTCTCTTGTGAGATTACAAATGGACTGAACTTCTAGTGTGCATTTCAAAATAACTATAAGGGGTAGAGACAAGACATCATAGTTGCATGTGAGTCCTCTTGACATATCCCATAGGATTATGTGTCACTTAATATGAGAGAAACATGGAAGTAAGTTTTCTCTTATAGATAAATGTATGTTAAGAGACCAAAATTTTGTCTATGAGAGGTGTATCTTTTGACTCATTAGCCCAATCAATGACCCATCTATGTGGACACATATAGATAGGTGTATGAATTCTATAAGGACCACCTTTTTCTCTCTATCACACCCTGAGACTAAAATTTTTAGTTGGTCAAATGCATATCTTAAGATAATCATCCTTTAGAGTGCAAATAGATCAGACTTACACAATGAATTATAGGAGATTTATGATGGCTAGGGATGAGTCATCATCTCATAAATTTTCATGGATGAGTCATATAATCACCCCTTAGATTATTATATCTCAATTAAGATGAACAAGACATAACAATTACTTTTAACTCATATCCAAATCTCTCTTAAGGGACCAAAAATTGGTCTCTTTGATGCATATCATATAACTCATTATCCCAATAGACAAACCATATTTTTAAACTTGTAAAAATGAGAATATCAATATTAATAGACCCCCTCTTCTCTTCATCATGTCTTGGGAATGAAAGTTAGGAGGTGTATCTTGTAACTCACTTTTCTGACTAATGAACCGTCTATACTAGCTTGTCCAAATTAGTGTATGAACACTATAATATATACCCTTCACTCTTTATAATTCCCTAGGACTAAATGTTATAGTCAATTGGATACAACCCTGAAGATAATCTTCTCATCCTTGAGAGTGAAAATGAAATAAACTTTTTACCCTATGTTTTATGACAACCATGAGGAGTATAGACAAGTCATCATATCATAAATTTTCATAGGTGAGTCCTCTAAATAACCCTTATAGTATTCTCTCACTTGGGATGAGTGATACATGGCAATGAGTTTTCTCTCATAGCCAAATATCTCTTAAGGGAATAAAAGTTGGTCTATGGGAGGCATATCTTCTTACCCGTTAGCCCAATTGATGAACCATATTTACAAACACATTTAAATTGATGTATGAATTATGGAATCCCCCCCCAAAAAAAAATTCTATGCCATTCCCTAAGACTAAAATTTTTGGTCAATCATACACATCTCTTAAGAGACTGCAAATAAACAAACTTCCATCATGTGTTTCAAGGGAATCGTGAGTGGTAGAAATGATCCATCAGTTCTTACAGTTACGTGGTAGAGTCATATAAGTACTCTTATTAGTATTCTCTCTCACTTAGGATAAATTAGACATGGTAATGATTTTTTTCTTGGATAAAAATATCTCTTAAGGGACCAAAATTTATTCTATGAGAAGTGTATCTTCTGACATGTTAGCCCAATCGATGAACCATATTCATGGACATGTCTAAAAAGGTGTATGAAATTTGGAATATCCCCTCTCTAATCTCCTTAATACCTAGATACCAAAAGTTTTAGTTCGTTGGATGCATCCCTTAAGATAATCTTCTCATTCTTGAGAGTGTAAACAAATCAAACATTCACCACACATTACTAAAGAACCATGAGGGGTAGAAATGATTTATTAATTCTTAAATTTTCAAAGAAGATTATTTTAATCACCCCTTACATTATTATATCTTAGTTATATGAATAAGACATATAAATGATTTTTATATTGTATCCAAATCTCTCTTAAAGGACCAAAACTTGGTCTATTGAAGGCATATCTTTTAACTTGTTATCCCAATCGACAAACCAACTTTCCATACATATCTGAATGGGCATATGAACATTAGAATTTTCCCCCTCTACTATCCCTCATGCCCTAAGACTAAAATTTTTAGTTGGTTAGATTCATATTTTAATAGAATCTTCTCATCCTTGAGAGTGCAAACAAACTGAACTTCCACCAGACATTAGAGGAGAACCGTAAGGGGTAGAGATAAATTATGAGGGGTAGAGATGAACCATCAGCTCTTATAGTTGCATGGTTGAGTCCTCTGATCTCCCAATGATGGATTCTCTCCCACATATATCTACTGATCATGTATTATTATTTAGGCTTCTCTATGTTTCAATAATATAATCTTCTCTACTCATGACACCAACTACTTGAAGGTGGAAGCTCATCAGGTACCACTAACCTATAGTAAAACTATTAGTAAAAATTTCAAACAAAAATAAACACATAATGATAAAATAATTTAAAATTAAAATATAGTAATTTAAATAAGTTAACTTTAGTAATTTGAAATGTTAGACGTATTAAAAACTAACCTTGTCAAGTCAATCTAATGTACCTTTAGTATCAGATCTATTTTTAATTATTTCAAGACTAACTTAATACTCATATTCACAAAACTTTTACAATTTTTTTTTCTAAGGATTTTCATGATATTTGATCATTTGAATATTTTCAACAATAACTAGATTTGAATAATGAGGCACCAACCTATGTGTTTCAAATTAATAAAATGACCATTTTCTTATTATTATGATAGTATCTACAAAGCCAAGTTCTAGTAACCACATGGATACAGTGGGATAAAATAGGTATTCTCCATCCATGATAGTTTTGGTTAATTTTTTTCTCTAAACAATGAGACAAGTAGTAGTTTATTCCCTAATCATTGTCCTTAGGTGAAATTACTACAAACAATTACCTTGAATCTATGTATAATCAATTTCTAAGGACATGCAGGAAAAAAGTAATATATCACTAATATAACTAAGGCTACATTTAAATTATAAATAAAATATACTTGGTTTCATAAGATCTGAGATGTGGTCAAATTCAACTGATAATGTCATTTCATGATCCCCTAATGGTGTGAATTGTTAGTCTACATAGGCATTAGGTTTTATAATACCATTCATCGACCCATTATTTTGAGCCACATTCAGTCAAATTAAATTTCATATAATCCAAGCAAAAGCAAGCCATATACCTAGTATAAATAGTCCATAAACTAGAATTTGAGCTTCAAATAGAGTGGAAAACACTCAGTCCAATTACTGTACTGAAATATTCATACATTGTCTTATCTTCTTCCTGCATTAACCAAAATAATATTTGCATGTGATAGTATTTATCTAATCCATGATAATAAATTCACTACACTAAGTCACAATACTTATATCATCTATCAAATGATCACCATCTTTGTGCTTTCCCTATTCTTTTTTAAAGGCTCTTTTTACACATGTACTTGCACCACCGTATTCTTATTTGTTATGCCTAACCTCAAAGAAACTCCCTAAATTTTGAGCCCCATTATTCTTATGAATATTACTTAACTAGTAAAATGTTTGAGAATTCTTAAACTATTGGATAAGTGCACAAAGTTGGGGGACAAAAAGTGGCCTACCCATGGACATGATTTTTTTTTAATTTTATAAATTTGAACTTATATAGATAATTTGAGATATCTACACTCCAAATTTGAAAATAGTGTAACAACATGAAATTTAGCATTCCAAGCATAGTTTCCAAAACACCAATTTATTTTTAAAATGGTTAAGTATAACTAGGTCAAACATCTAAAATTTGAAGAGGAACTCCTTTTTCTTTTTTAAAATAGAGTAGATAGAAGACCATGTGGTGCACAATTTTTTGAGTAGTGTTTAATATTTTTTGAAATACTTCAGTGAAAAAATGAAAATTATTTTGTGATCATATAACTTGTTTCTCACTTGGATCAATGAAAGAAAAATTATATGAACATGCATATGCATGTATGTTTTTGACATACAGTGGCCTAAAAAAACTATAATTATAAATCAACATAGCTTAAAACCTCATATTAGTCTAACAATTATAAACATCATATTTTTGGAAAGAGGAGAGTGTGATCATTGTGATGGTATTAGGGTTTTGAATTTTCACATTGAAATTCATAGTGTATTTGGTGATCAAAGTTGAATTTTATTGTTTTTTACATAACTCTTGAACTCAACTATAGATTGAAATTTCCAAGCCTTTGGCTCAAGAATCTAAGCCATTCTTGAGCTAAAAGTCATGGGATATGAATTCAAATTCAAATAACATGGTTTTGTTAATGTATAACATGATCATGTTAATAGATAATACGATCACATCAATAGATAATGTAATCACATTATTATAAAATAAATAACATGATCATCTTATTGTTTTTGCATATTAAAGGAATGAACATGCAAAAAAAGTGAACCTTGGTTAATATATAATGCAATCATGTTATCAATAACTTGATTATGTTATCAATAATGTGATCACATCATCAATAATGTGATCATGTTATCAATAATGTGATCACATTATCAATAAAACAATTTTGTTTATGTTATTTTGAACATAAAATCATGTGTACATGTTATTTTGCATATAGAATCATGTGGACATGCACATGAAGGAAACTTTCATCAAAAGTTATTATTTACTACTCTCAATGTTAAGTAGAAGTTTACATTTATTTTATTATACTTTAAATTTATTTTAGTAAATATAAAAAATTAGGGTTAGTCTACATCTGATTGAGTTGGTTTCATAGTTGCATGCCTTATGATGTAGAAAATAGATTTTTAATATCCAATCTGGCCAGTACCTAAGCATTTTCAGGGTCTAGGTATTAAACCTGTGGATTTTAGTACACAAATTTTATAATTGATATCCATTTTTGGTAAATATATAGTCATTTTTAGGTTTTTATGCCTTCCAAATTGATTCCTAGTATTTATAAGAGTCTTAGGTTTGTAAAAATTAAAGTTTGAAAACTACTCACTTTGAATTCATCCAAAATGGTGTGATTGGGTAGTGTAGGTCATATTGATGACCTACACACATCAAATGACCAATTTTCATTAATTTCACTTGTTCATCATCTCTCCCTCATCCTTGATCACTTCCTAATCATTATTCGTTACCCCTAATCACTCTTTCATCATTCCTCATTGTCCCTAATCACTCCCTCATTGACCCTCACTATCCCTAGTCATCTCTAATCACTCCCTTATCATCCATAATCACTCCTCCATTGACCATCACTATCCCTCATCATCCCTAATCATAAATTCTTCTTTCTTGAATCTAAAAAGGTGTATGTCCTTTGAAAAGGGTGTACACCCTTTTAAGATTTACAAACTTTTACTTTTTTGTTGTCCCTCTAAAATAGGCTTGGTTTAGGCCTTAGGAGTCTGAACCTAGCCTAAACCCTATTATGAACTAACCCAATTGATTTTTAATAAATTTTTTTCTCTTTTTCATCTTTTTTGATACATTTGATAAGTCAAAATTTATTATTATAAAAACATTATATGGATTTATACAAGTAAAACCTAAGTTTTAAATATATGATTTTTCAATATTAAACTATTATTTATAATTATTACATAATTTATACATAAATTACCTCATTATGGACTATACACATATCATTGTAAATACATTTATAATTTTTTGACTATTAATCAAAATTTTATAATACTTATCTCAATGATCTACACATCATTAACTATATTTTTATTAAACGATTTTGAATAATTTAAAGTTAAAAATTTGTGTTCGTACACTTGTTGTTTCGATTTTGTAGTTTTTTTGACTTGTAGTGTGTGTGTGTGTGTGTGTGTGTGTGTGTGTGTGTGTGTGTGTGTTAAAATATTAATAAAAATATTCTCAATAATATTTGACATTTCATATATCCCTGAATGAAATTTCATACAACAATTCATTCATTTACTCAAAATAAGCTATGTCCATACACATGTAATCTCTTTATCTTTTCCTAAAAATAAAGGTCAAGACATTGTCATAAATTTAACTATTTCACACACTTTTGTCATATATATATATATATATATATATATATATATATATAGAAACTTAATTCAAAATTACACAATTCATATTCTTACATCATTGTTAAATTATTATTTTAATTATCTCTAACATTCTTTCCAAGTTTAACTATTATTATTATTATTATTATTTTAAAAGTGTCACTTTAAGCCCACCCTTTTGTCCCCCATTATCCTACATCTACCCTTTTTTTAATTTTTGGTTTTGGAATATTTTAATTGTGATATTGCTTAAATAACAAGGTTTCAAAAAGACAACAAGACAAATAGAGTCAAACAACCCACAACAAAGGTGCAAAATCATATGTATGATAAGAGGAAAGGCATTCCATGTGCCCTTAATGTATGTGAAAAATGAATCATAGTAATGTAGCTTTAATGATTAAGATATATAAAAATTTACATGTTCCTCATGGGTAAGATATAAATCTGATCATGTGAGTACAAGGCAAGCTATAGCATGGGTAAGTAGGAATTTTTTACAAAGGTATATAAGATAATTATTCTGGATTGTTTGAATTAGATTTAAAATCAAGAGAGCGAGTACCCAAAATGGAAGCCAAAATCAAAGGAATTAGAAGAATCCTTGGATAAGGGATATAAGAGTTTAAAAAAAAAAGTTTTATGTAGAGAGGTAAAAATTATGACTAATCAAGAATTGTAGCCCAACTAGTTGGTTGGGAGGGAATAAGAAGCTATGTCAAACAAAAGATGTCATAAATAAGATTCACATATGTGTATCAAAATACCTAATAAGAATGATTAACTTCTTTTAAAAAGGAAGATCTAATTTCCAATGCTTGTAAATCTCAATAAGAATGGTGTGTTATAATGTATCCTTATGAATCACTTCTCATATATCCCTATAAATATGTATCCTCATATATAGCCATATGTACCTATGGTGGATCTCTATGAATAAATTATTATTTTTTAGGATATGGGGACCTACTCTTTGTTCCATTTTCTACTTATTGGAAGGTACCATGTTCTTTAAAACTAACTGAATATGTTTTTGTGTAATTTTATTGTGTTCATAAGTAGATGGAGACTATGAATATGTACTATGCTTATGTTTAGTAGTAGATGAAGAATGTGTAATGTGATTTGGAGTATGTAAATCATTCTCTTGAATAGTTATTTAGACTATTTCATTGAGATGATACTCAATGATTATGCTAGGAATATGCTCTATAAAATACGTAAACAACATTTGTTCTAAAGGTTATTCATATTAGATTCCTAGAATCTTGGCCTCTTGATTATCATGAATATATTTGAGACAACTATTCACTATAGAAGGTACTTATCTAATCTTTTGTATCTAATGGTGTCCTAGTAGAATATGAAATAATCATGTTCTTGGTAGAACTAGAAGTGGATTGGGTAAAATGAGAGGCCCCTTTTGAAAAGGTTTCATTATGTGCTCAAGAGTATCATGTGTATGACCATCAGAGGATTTGGAAACTCTAAAAGTATATTTTATATCTTATTCGATATAACCAAGAGAGTGAAGAAGTGTTATGGTGCACACATTTTGAATTTATCCATTTTTTATCATAAAACTATCTATGGATTATTTTTCAATGTATGCCTTAATAAAGAGTGTATATCTATCTGAAACATCATCCACTATGTCAATTTTATAAAATGTGGTCATAGGACATTATGCTTGTTCACTTTTAACCACATCAATAATGATATCAAGTGGATGTCCAAGTGAATAAGGATGAGGATGATCATTATGTACATATTATACTTCATAACTATCCTTGTTGTTTGATTCATGTTCTAGAAATAAATCATTTTACATTGTTTACTTTACATTGTCATTTACTTGTGGCTTAGCTTATTTGGTAGTTGTGTCAATATCAATAATATTATCATCAATAAGATCTAAATCTTGTCTCTAATCTTGAATCATATATTTTTAGAATGATTTATACTTATACAGTTGTCATGATAAGCATTGGCATCAAAAAATATATATTATTGTCTATGCATGTCTACCTCCATTGGTGGATGAAGAGTGATCACATTGCATTCTAGTATTTTTTTTAATAATACATGAGGTGATGAAGGTAACATGGAAAATTGCCTCTTCAATGGAGATTGTATTTAAATATTTTGTGTTGGTTGTGATATAACATTAACTATAACTTTAGATTAAATTTTTTTTCCATTTGGTTTGTACTTATATTTTTTCTTCATTTAAAATTTAACAGTGGAAGTATACGGAGCATTTGAAATGTATTTGAGTATGTTAAAAGTAATTAATTTAACCTCCTATTGTTGAACTATATGGCACAAATCATTAAAGGATTTGTACTTATCAAACATTATTGAATCTTGAAGTGGAGGTATAAAACTTCGATTAAATATGTCCTTAAACTCATTATCATTCATTTTATTGGTCTTGTTTCCAAGCATTGTTTGATATCTTAGCATGTATTAACTGATTGTTTGTTAAATCTTTGTTTGAGTTTGGTAGATTGAGCATATTTTAAATTTTCACCAATGTTGATATAAAAGTGTGTGAGAAACTTATTTTCTAAAGGATTGAAATCCTTTACTAATTGAATAGGAAGATAATAGATTCATCAAAGAGAATTTTATTTTATACTTCTTGGAATTATCTTAGTCAACAATTTATCATTATCTACATAATGTATACAAGTTACATGGAAGATATATAAATGTTGTTTAGGACCACCTTTGCGTTCATAAAGAGGGATTTTAGAAGCCACAAAGGCAATTGGTAGTGGTTAAGATGTAATTTATTGTGCCAAAGGGTTATGTAATAAATAAAATGAGTCCATATAGGGGATACCATGAGGAATAGTTTGTTAAATATTAGATGGCTTGGCTTGTAAGGAAATAAGTGCATGTTCAAGACTAATATTTTGGAAGTAATTGGAGGAGTGTAAATAGTATGAGTATGCATAGGCATAGTTACATGTTATAGATCAAGTGTATATATATATATAAGAATAAATCAAGTGAAATATATAAGAATAAATCAATATTTTATAGATGCTCAAGAATGAATTTAATATATATATATATATATATATATATATATATATATATATATATATATGTATGTATGTATGTATGTATGTATGTATGTATGTATGTATGTATGTATGTATGTATGTATGTATGTATATACATATACATATACATACATATACATACATACATACATACATATATATATATATATATATATATATATATATATATATATATATATATATATCCGAAATTGGATCGGAATGTTCTTGAGTATTGGGTTCTGAAATGATAACCATGATGTTGTAGACACCTAAAAAGTGTCTAACCCTTGGTCTTCCTCTCTCCCCTTGGTCCCTTGCCACTTCGACTATCCCTAACCTACCTAGGTCTTATTAATTGAAAATAATCATCTATTTTTAATTAAATAAGTCCATTTTTCCCTCTCCTTGCCACCTCGCCACCCTAGGATACCCTCCTTGGATCCCCTTCATTCCCCACATGGCCATTTAATGCCTTAGACTCCCATTCCAATCTCTTCACTCACCCATTTAACCCCCGTCGACCATTTCATCCTCGCATTCATTTGACTTGGCGGCTGGAAAACGGATTAAAGGCTATTTTTAGCCTTTCTCTGGCCTTTTAGCCGCCGACGTCGGTCAGCCGTCGACCGACGTCGGCGATATTGCCGGCATCGGCACCTTTCATAACGGCTTCTTCACCGTTATCTCCTCCTCTTGGCTTCTCTTGGCTCTGCGCGTCTCTTCTCTGGACATCCCGACTCTTGAATCTTTGCATCAGACCCTTGTATCCGTCCTTTCACTTGATCTCTCTACCAATCAATCTGACTCTCTCCCTCAGGTACACAGCAAGCTTCTGCAAGTGAAAAACAGGGGATTCTTCATCAGCAACAGGTCTTCAACAAGCGGCAACAACAACAACAAAAACCAGCAGGCACAGGTATGTTGTACTCTGTTTGTTTTCTTTATGCTTTCTAGTCATTTCTAAACTAGATTTAGCACTTCTTTCCCTCAGTTCTGACTGTCACCCAGACCCAGATTCCTATCTCCTTGATTGGCTTCCTCTATCTCTCTATCCCTCTCTATCCATTTGACTCTCCTGTATCTCTGCACAGACCCCCTGACTGCCTCAAATCAGACTCAGAGCCGTCCACAGACCATCCTTAAACAGACCGCAGACCAACCCCGGACCATCCACAGACCAAGCCCTGACCAGGAACCTGACCAGACCCGTCTAGAGGCCATTGCCCCGACCGACGCCAGTCATTACCCCCACCGATGTCGGCAGACTAACCGACGTCGGCACCTTTGACAACCGACACCGGTAGATACCACCGATGCCGGTGACTACAACCAGGCCGACAGCTTCTTCCAGGTAAGCCTTTGCTTTCTTTTCTCTTTTAGTTTGCTATCATTTCAGTCTATTTTAGCATTCTATCATTTATCAGTCATTTATCTTTTATCAAAATAGTGGGTTGACCTCCCTTAAGGAAGTTCTCATACTTCTGGGAACAAGCTTTCGCTTGGCAACCCACCGCCTATCCATCTAACGCCTTTTTGTCCAAGTTTTCTTCTTTGCAGGTGTCATTCCTCCACAGCCAAAGAGGGGTGCTCACAAGCGTCTGGATTACGGTGCGCAATCTTTAGTCCAGGTACTTCATGCCTTGTCCATTATTCTTTAGTTTCTTCTCTCTCTTTATAATCTGAAAAAGCGAATTAGCGATAGAAACATTCTGGCACGCCCGGTGGGACCTTAGGTTCTTCCTCGGGTTCCTCTTCCTTTCATTCATTTAGGTGCATTTAGGCTCCTTCCTTCTTGTCTCTTTCTTCTATTCCAAATGACACTATAAGCAGGACTAAAACGAATCTTTCTTTTCCTTCTTGCACATTCTAGACTAGTCCAACGTCATACTCTCAACCCTTTTTCAAACTTGTCTTCATAACAAACATCACATTTCGACTTGGGCTTAAAATGTATTGCACTTTCATTTCTGCTTGTGCTTGCATTAGTCCACATCTAGTAACTTAAACGCATATTGAATAAATCGTAGACACTTGATGTTACACTACCGAACCACATGCACTAAAACAAACATAAAACTTACTTGAGACAAGGCCCGACTGGGATTTCATCCCCCAGCGGATACCTTACCCGTCCCGGTGACCCTACTTGGATTTCATCACCAAGGGGGAAGCCCACTCCGTTCTCTGGCGGAGGATAAACTCTAGGCGAGGTATATCTTGGCTAAGCGAGACCAGCTAACCACTGGAATCGTGAAGTGAGGGGAGCTTGCTCCTTAGCACCAGGCCACGTACCAGACCTAACACAGATTTTTGAGCACCTAAAACAAGACCTGAAACCAGCTCTAGACTGCTTCTTCTAGGACCTTCTTGACAGCCAATCTCCCTAAACATTCATCTAAGGCATAAGCCACAAGATTCTAAGGTTAATTCCTAGGAGTTATCGCTTAGGCTTGTCTGTCTCTCTCAGTTCTTTTCTTCTCATCTGTTTGTTTGAGTGAGTGAGGACGCTTTCTTCATTGTTTTTCCAAAGAATCTTAAAATCTTTTTGTTCTCTGGAAGACACAGTCACCGGCATCGGTTCTGTCACCGACATCGGCTTTCCTACCTTACCGGCATCGGTTATCTGACCGACGTCGGCTATCTTCCTTACCGACATCGATTTTTCAACCGATGTCGGTCTCTGTCACTGTCCTTTTTTTTCAAAACCAGCAGCCTAAAACCTGTCCCTTCTCTGTCAAAAACCACATTCTGGTTTTCTGAGACTGCAAGAACACAGTTTCTGGAACCAGGACTCTCTTCTTAACCACTTTAGCCAACAACCACTTCCGTCTACCCCGTCCCTAACCAGTCCTATCATGGAGTTCCACTCGGAGACTGAAAGAACTCCTACAGGACCGACCCCGACCTCGACCCCGACTCAAATTCCCGTCATCCCTGAAGGGGACCAAGATTTTGAGACATTCTTGGACCTCAATACCGCAGCCCTCCAAAACTATCTCACGAGAAACCCAACGCGAGACCTTTCGGGTGACGTGGCGATGACATCCACACCATTCACCACCCAACCCTTTATGACTCAGCGTTTCGCCTCAACTATTAATCCAACCATGGCCAATACGCAAAGTTTGGCCTCCCCACCTATTTTTAGACCGACCTTCATCGGGGTTCCATTACCCCCTCAACTACCTACAATTCAACCAAGTTCTACATCATATCAGAACTTGATTGTCTCAACCCCTCATACTCTTGCGCCCACAAATGTAGGAGTGCCAACCTATCTTTCTACCAGTGCCGCCATTCAACCACCTTTGGCGGTGCCCAGTCAACTTATACCTTTGACCTTCATAACGCAACCACCTTTAGCCTGGACTTCTGCCCCTGCGACTAGTCATCCGTACATTGTACAACCGACTATGTCGCACGCCTCCTCTAGCCTCTTCCAAGCGCCCTACAACTTAGGGGGCGCTCAACCCACCAATCTGTCAGCAGATCTTATCAAGATGCTGATGGATAAAATGTCCAGTCTCGAAGCCTCTATTTTCGGTTCAAGCAATACTTTGTCATATAAGCAAATTTGCAGTGAGCCCATCCATCCTTCCGTCCCCATTCGACCATACCCTAACCATTGGGAGCGTCCTAAATTCACTCGCTTTCAGAGTAAGGAAGACCCACAACAACATCTACGGGCATTTAGACATGCCTGTTATCTTATTGCCCATGACGATGCGTTGCTTTTACGCACGTTCCCTATGTCCCTTTATGGCCCTGCCCTTGACTGGTATAGTTCTCTTGCCAGACACTCTATCTTTTCATTCATCCAACTCGCCCAACTATTTCTTGACCATTTCTCAATCAACATCACCAAACAAGTCTCAATCACAGACCTTTACTCCATCAGGCAATTTGACGACGAATCAATCGTCGACTTTGTCGCTCGTTGGAGAAATCTGATCAACCAGCTCTCCTTCTCTTTGCCTCAACCCAAGCTCATCGAGCTCTTCTCTCGAGCATGTGCCAAACACATCTCTTCTACCTTGCGGATTCAGACATTCCATACTTTTGACGAAGTTTTCACCATGGCTCGAAAGCTCGAACTCCGTGCCCTTGAAGAAGATAAGGTCAAATTGCGTAATACCAATGCAAAATCTACCAATGGCCATTCTTCTTCTAGACCTTCTTCTTCTGCCAATTCTGAATCTAAAGGAGTGGCCAATACTGTGGTCGTTAGATCACCATCCTCGACAACAACGAATTACTCTCAACCTTCGACGTCTTCAAGCATCACCAAACAATTCCAACAACGGTACATTCAGCATTCTTACACTCCACTTGGAGAACCATACGCTTCCGTTTTGGAAAAAGTACTTAAGCAGGGGGTCCTCAATCTCCCTCCAATCCGACCACCTCAATTTGACCCTTCAAAAGCTATCCCTACGTGGTATAGGGAGGCTGACTTCTGTCCCTTTCATCGCGTCCAAGGCCATGACATCGACAACTGTCGAACCTTCAAAAACATCTTCCAGGATATGATTGACAAGGGGGATCTTATTTTAGATAACCCGAACGCCCCACCTAACCAACATATCGACATTTTCAAACAACCAATTCCGAATCATCCGCCTACTCAAAACAACGTCCAGACTTCGACCAATGACCCTCAAGACCATGACATTCACACGATTAGCACTATCTTGCCTCTTGTCCTTGACCAACCTCTCCCATTAAAGGATGAAGAACCTTCTTCTCCTACTATCCCTCCATCTACCTCTCTTGTATTGGAAGACGCTTTGACCACATCAATGCCATTAAGCCCACCTCCATCCGAAGACCCTACCTTGCCTACTCCTCAACTACAAGTAGAAGGCACGATCATTCATGCCCTCTGCCCACTTGAGGAGCCGCCCTCTCTTATTTCTTCTCCACCAAGAGAAGAACCAGTCTCTCCACCCATTTCAACCGAGGAACACCCAGTCACTGTTTCCTCTTGCCCTTTGCCTGAGATTTCTATATCTCGCGCACCTCCATCCACATCTAAACCCAAACCCATATCTAACCTCGCCTCACACAATGGTGGCCCTCGACCCGAACACACGAAAACTACTAGACCTCACCGGAGAACTCCTCCTCCACCTTCATCATTGCCCTCTATCTTGGACCCGCATCCGTCCACTTTAATAGGAGTGCTTCCCACTCCCATCCTTCACAAAGGCAATTTGCCTCTATTACTCTCTCAACCTGTTAGACATATATCTCCTTCAAATCATCGACCAACGTCTCTTACGCCTCTAAACCCAAATTCATCAACCCCCACTGCAATAAAACATCCAGACCCGTTAGCAGGTTCTTACGCCTTGCCGTTATGACAATTGTTGCAGTCCTCTCGCCTCAATCTCCCACCTCTTAGACCATATCACTCTCTCGGACCAAAACCACCTTGGTTCGACCACACTTGTATTTGTGCGTATCATCGCACGCCTGGACACGACACTGAGCATTGTCATGCCCTCAAGGTCATCGTTCACCAATGTTTGGAAAATGACACCTCTCTTCTCGACCACGTTATCAACAAACCTTCAACACCGCCTCACCCATCACCTCTCGGATCAAGACCCTCTTGGTTCGACAACTCTAAGTTCTGCCACTATCATCACATTTCGAGACATGACACTGAGCGTTGTTGCGCTCTCAAAGCTGTCATTCGTCAGCACTGGAAAAAGGATTCCCTTCTCATCAAGGATCCCCTTGACCACCTCTTCAACAAAACATCAACCCCGACTCATGCCTCTCCAACCTCATCACCTAAATCAGGATCTCCACGCTGGAATATGGTCCCTTTGCCACCTTTGACCCCCTTATTCGACATTAATACCATCCATCTGACCACTAAACCTCAACCGACCTTAATCAATCTTTCAAACATTCTCCCTACCCGCTGGGGGAATTCATCCTTCATCCAAACCTCGACCAACTCTTCAACCCAGTCTCTACCACATATCAATCACTCATCTCGACCAAGTGTCCATCGACCCAACCCCCGACCAATTATTCGACCAGTCTCAACCAAACTTCAACCAAATATCAATCAACCAGACCTCTCGACCAAACATTCAACCTTTTTCAACCAACCAACGACAATGTCAACCAACTTCACATCCATCAATCAACACCTGACCAATCTGGAAAGAAGCAAATTGGGGCAAGTTTGCTCCTAATTGACTTGGACCTTATCATAACATACAAGCATGGCCCAGGGTCTTATTAGACCTTAAACCCCTTTTTATGTCTTGCATCTTCGACCATTTCTATTTTTAGTCGAGTGCTCGATCACTTGACGTTTTACTTGAGCTCGTCCCCTGAGCAATCCTCATCCTCTTAATCCTCATCCCTTTCAACCCTATTCCCCTTTAACAAGTCCTCTACGACCCTTTTATGATGCATGGATGCTTTGTCCTAATAAAAGGGAGTCCTTGAACTTCTACAGTCTTGTCCGTGACTCAAAATCAAGATGTCAAAACATATCCAAGGTCACAAAATCAAATCAAAAAGACAGACTGCTCCCTCGAAGGACAGCTGTACTATCATTGCTGTAGCAAATAGACTGCTCCCTCGAAGGACAGCTATTCAAAAGCCCTTATATTACACAAAAATCTAGACCACTCCCTCGAAGGATGGCTATGAATAATCTGACAATAAACAGCAACCTTTCTTAGAAGCTTCCCGCATTGATCAGCTTCGCAACATGACCATAAATCAAATGACATCATTATGTGGACTTCCCGCATTGATCAGTTCACCGTCAAAAAAAAAAAAGAGAGTCATGGACTTGGCTTGTAGTTGTCTCAGGGTCTCCTATAAAAAGGGGCAAGGTTCTTCCTGCTCTTAAACTGGGTTACCCTATCCTCCTCCTATCACCTGCTCAAGGGACTTCGAGCTCACTTTAATGTCAAAGTGATTCGATTACCGTTCTACCACCACACTGGTCAACGACGTAATGCATGAACGGGGCTGTGGTTCTAATAACCCCTATCTATGCTTCCTTTCTAGTCCTTGTCAATGAAAGGGCAATTCACCTTTCACCTTTTCTCTACACTTTGGTCACATTTAACCACATCAATTGTCGACTCATCTTTTACCAAGCCATTTTCATCATTTTCAGCTGACATCATCCTAGTCCATTTCACATAGTTTCTATGGACACCAATACACATGGAAACTATCGACCAGACCCAATTTATGTTAAGCATAAACCAATACTTGCTGAAGCATAAATAGACCTCCATTCATTTTTATCATACATCCATCACGACTATGGAAACTTGCTAGGAATGAAAGACTCTCGACCAATTCTACAGAATACACCATCTGTAGCATCATTTTATCCTCATCTTACCCTCATCATTTCGACACTTGACCACATCCAATCATCGACCAATCTTCTCAATTCGCTCTGAACTACATTGGTCTGAGGCCCTATGACCAGGGCTATGTAGGCAGCACTCAGATAACACATCCTCTGAGGTTAGCTCGACCACCCCCGTTTGTTCGTCTCTTTGATGGACACACCTTCTCTTCTGTGACTTTTGACTTTGACCAGTCATTGTCTTTGACCTTTCCTCCCTTTTAGGGAGAACTACATCGGCCTGAGGCCCTTCACACAAGGGCTATGCAGGCAGCACTCAGATCACCTGACATTTTCTGAGGTTAGCTCGGCCGCATCCTTTCGTCCATCCATCCCCTTGACCAATGACCATTGGAGATCATGCGTATCTCCTTCGACCTTCGACTGCTTCCAAGCCAATGTTGCCTTGGTTGTTTTTGCGTGTGTGCTACCTCACGACTGGTTAGCAGAATTGTGCGCAGACCTTTTTGACCCTTCGCAAGTATAGGATCGCGAGCTAGTTGATCCCTACTACTTGTGGCTTTTTCGTGTCTCTGGGAGCACTTCTTGAGCCTGGGATACCTGGAACACGATGACCATTTGGAGCTTCAGCTTAGATTGAGTGACCCGATCAGCAGACGACTAAATGCTGGGGCCCGGTTACTTCAATTTTGGCACTCCTTGACCCTCGACATGCGACAATTTGACCTACCTGTCCCGTGACGTGGTATACGCACAATCACGACTTTTGCAGCGTTTTCACTCACTTCTCATCTTTCTCATCCACCTTTTGTCAAATCAGCACCCGACATCAGGTTCCCTTCCCTCGACTCCCGCTTTGAGGGGGAATACCTCATCCTTACTTTGGGGCAATCCACATCATCCCTCACCTGGGGCAATCACCTCCTATTTTTGTCTTGCAGTTCATCCAGAACAACCAACAAGACAAAAAGGGGCAAATGTAGACACCTAAAAAGTGTCTAACCCTTGGTCTTCCTCTCTCCCCTTGGTCCCTTGCCACTTCGACTATCCCTAACCTACCTAGGTCTTATTAATTGAAAATAATCATCTATTTTTAATTAAATAAGTCCATTTTTCCCTTTCCTTGCCACCTCGCCACCCTAGGATACCCTCCTTGGATCCCCTTCATTCCCCACATGGCCATTTAATGCCTTAGACTCCCATTCCAATCTCTTCACTCGCCCATTTAACCCCCGTCGACCGTTTCATCCTCGCATTCATTTGACCTGGCGGCTGGAAAATGGATTAAAGGCTATTTTTAACCTTTCTCCGGCCTTTTAGCCGCCGACGTCGGTTAGCCGTCGACCGACATCGGCGATATTGCCGGCGTCGGCACCTTTCATAACGGCTTCTTCACCGTTATCTCCTCCTCTTGGCTTCTCTTGGCTCTGCGCATCTCTTCTCTGGACATCCCGACTCTTGAATCTTTGCATCAGACCCTTGTATCCGTCCTTTCACTTGATCTCTCTACCAATCAATTTGACTCTCTCCCTCAGGTACACAGCAAGCTTCTGCAAGTGAACAACAGGGGATTCTTCATCAGCAACAGGTCTTCAACAAGCGGCAACAACAACAACAAAAACCAGCAGGCACAGGTATGTTGTACTCTGTTTGTTTTCTTTATGCTTTCTAGTCATTTCTAAACTAGATTTAGCACTTCTTTCCCTCAGTTCTGACTGTCACCCAGACCCAGATTCCTATCTCCCTGATTGGCTTCCTCTATCTCTCTATCCCTCTCTGTCCATTTGACTCTCCTGTATCTCTGCACAGACCCCCTGACTGCCTCAAATCAGACTCAGAGCCGTCCACAGACCATCCTTAAACAGACCGCAGACCAACCCCAGACCATCCACAGACCAAGCCCTGACCAGGAACCTGACCAGACCCGTCTAGAGGCCATTGCCCCGACCGACGCCAGTCATTACCCCCACCGACGTTGGCAGACTAACCGACATCGGCACCTTTGACAACCGACGCCGGTAGATACCACCGACGCCTGCGACTGCAACCAGGCGGACAGCTTCTTCCAGGTAAGCCTTTGCTTTCTTTTCTCTTTCAGTTTGCTATCATTTCAGTCTATTTTAGCATTCTGTCATTTATCAGTCATTTATCTTTTATCAAAATAGTGGTTTGACCTCCCTTAAGGAAGTTCTCATACTTCTGGGAACAAGCTTTCGCTTGGCAACCCACCGCCTATCCATCTAACCCCTTTTTGTCCAAGTTTTCTTCTTTGCAGGTGTCATTCCTCCACAACCAAAGAGGGGTGCTCACAAGCGTCTGGATTATGGTGCGCAATCTTTAGTCCAGGTACTTCATGCCTTGTCCATTATTCTTTAGTTTCTTCTCTCTCTTTATAATCTGAAAAAGCGAATTAGCGATAGAAACAGATGCACCCTTCAAGAGGATTTGGAATAGGTTAAGAAAGATACTTTGAGGTTGAATATTGGTTAAAATTTCTAACATATGATTCCTCTTACTCCCAAGTAATTTTAGATTTTACAAGATCTATAAAATGGCATGACGTAGTAGTGCAAATATTTGTAATAGGAAGGTATGGAGATTGAACATTGTTTATTATAGCTTATTGATTAATTAGAGATTTTATCCATGTAATAATATAATGGAGACCATGTTCAATAATAATAATAATAATAATAATAATAATAATAATAATAATAATAATAATAATAATAATAATAATAATAATAATAAATTGCATGATCCTATGCAATATATGAAAGAAATATTCAGTCATTGATCCTATTATGAATATAGTATAATATGAATCATGTAATTCTAATGACTAATAAAATAATACAATAAAAAATCAAGGTATAGGGGTGATCTAGGAGAGTGTTTGAATGATTTATAAACTCTAAAATATACTTGTTTGTTTATTAATTCCAGCCCAATGTTTTAGAGCACTAACTAAATAGGTAGAACCGTGTTAGTATCACATTAAGCATGTTTCTAATGATACGGTCAGGGTAACATCACTGGGAAATACACTCCTCTCAGATACACCATCAATTCAATGGTTAAAATAGGATTATAATAGTATAAATAATGGATCTTAGTCATTTCCAATATACTATGAGGCACTAGAAACTAAATTCCATATTTAGTGCTATAAAACAACTATGAATATTGAAGTAAACCCTTCACACAACATTTTTTAAAAATAGATACTACATATTCCTCTATGATAGTCACTAATTAGTTTGAAAACTATTATAACATGGTTTCAAAAACAAGTAAAAGAAAATGTAAAATAAAATAAAATAAAAATTGAAATATTTTTATGTATAGGTGATAATAAAATTCACCCTAAGGTTGAAAGAAAGAACTTTAGTGTTAGATATTATCCGAGATGACAAGGTATACTTATTAAGTGTCAGATTAATACAAGGCTGAAGAAGTTAAATCGTTATGTTTTATATTTATAAGCAAGATTTAATGCTATTCTATTTTAGTGTTGATAATTTACATAAATTTAATGAAATCCTAGGACAAAAATAAAACAAATAATAATGAAGAAATGTTATAAAATTTGCGGTTTCACCAAAAAAATAGTTTTTTATTAGATAAATCTAATTAAGTGATTTAAACTATTAAAATTAAAATACTAGAATAAACATATATGATAATGAAATAAAGTATGCTATAGTAAAATACATAAATCATAAACTTGTTAAAAATAGTAAAAGAGCCTAAGGATGTTTAAACCTCCCTAACACTAACTATATGTTAACTATGCAAGCTAAAAGAGACTATAAAGTGTTTAAAAATTCTTGAAAACAAAGTCATGGCTAAAAATAGAATTACACCCTTTGTTAGGATAAATTCATAAGAGGTGGACATGGGCGTAGCACAACCATGTCTATTGAACATAACTTTTCCCTAGTTGACTATGTTCCTAATTTCATGATATGGGTCTATGTGGTAGTTCATAGTTTTTATAGGTTTATTATTGTTGTATGAAAGATGAATAAATGTGCCAAATACCTAAAAATATAAAACCTTTATCCTACACATGTCCTAGATAAAAATTATATAATAAAGAGAGATAAAAATGGTTCGATAGGGATGGTCAACTTGGCCTCATAAACTCCTTATAATTGAGTACTACTAACATATCCCAAATAGACCTCAAGTCGATGTAGTTCTCCCTCCTAGGGTGATTGTGTAATTTGTGATTGTGCAACTAGAATGTTTAATTGAATTCTTCACAAATGGATGTCATTGACCTATAATAAAAAATATTCTTAATTGCTATGTGATTGTTATAATGCAAAGGAATTGAGTTTGGGATAAATATTGCTCTTTTACTTAATGTATAATACTTTTGAAATCAGCTTGCTATTTCCTTTCAAGTGAATGCCTTTATGTGATTTTATAGGGGAATATTTATAGCATTTTTGCTAACTATGCTTTCAAGAAGCATAGGATATCCTTTGTGTAATGTCTTGATTTTGAAAAGTAATTGTTATAGTGTGGTTGACAAGGTCATGCTAGTGGACATGACCACAATGCAACCCTGATCAACCTAGCATAGTCATGTCCTAGAAAGAAAAAGACTACTAAAAATGTTCTAACAGGTGCATGTAATATAAATAAGGATGAATAGAATTGAAATATGTATTTATATATGATAATTTATGTGTTTTCAAGACAATAGATCCACTCTCATATATTGCTAGTTAGTGAAATGATGAATAAAATAAATACATGAAACTTGTTAAAGATAATCATTGTCAAGAACTTAATGATTATTTTTAGGTGTCTACACACATAAGTACGCCTAATTCCAACACTCATACATTTATTTAGAGTATAAACCAATAATGTACATGGATCTGATAGTGTAATCTACTATAGTAGTATTGCATGAATCATACATAGCCAACTCAACATATCACATGGTTTGTACATACTAAGTTAGATAACATATAAGATAAATTCATGTTGACTATTAATCATGATCATATTCATAGAATCATCAATCAGTATAACCACATAAGATAATAATAGCACATTTACATAAACTCATGTTCTTTCAAGAATATATCTCAATCCTCAATAGCTACATGACTATATCTCAATCTTGTCACAATAATTGGAGAGAGATGTAAAAGAGAGAGTGATATAAAATACAATTTATAATATATCCAAAATTTTCCAAATGTAATCCATATCGATGATCATGAATGCAAGAAACTTGTTTGGAATTTGTTGATGAAATGAATATAATTAACATATGTATATAGCAATAATATCAGGACTATCTCTCAATGTCAAACAATCATCTAATAATAAAGAGAAAGAATTAACTTTATTTACACCACAAAATGGTTAATTCAACATGATTTTCAAGATCAGAGTAAATGTTGACAATCATAATTTTGTCCAAACCTAAGTGTCAAGAAAGTATCACTACTAAGAACATCTAAAAAGAAACATTAAGTATGTAACCCAATAATAACCATATCTATTTAGAGACAGAAGGGGATGCATAAAATAGGGAATGACATTATTGGATTTGTCATTTATGTTTCAATAGAGAAAAAATTATTTTCTATGATCTTGATAAAGTGCTTACCCAAAAATATGACTTTAATTTTGAGTCCAATTTTCAAGGGTTGTTGATTATATTTTATCTTCAAAAATCATAGCATTAAAACTTACATGTACCTTAAAGGGAAAGGATCCATGGTAATACTACCTTTCAAAAGTTACTAGAGTGATTATGTGAGAATTGGCCAATAGGTGATCTTCTAATAGAATGAGCACACAAGAATTATAGAACAATGACCTTGCTTGCATTCAAAAATGTGCAAGAGGATGTGCAATAATTTTTTTGATGTATTAAGCCACCTTGCTTACCAATTATTTGCTCTGTAACAATCATATGGTGAAGAGGAATACAAAGGAGTAGGGGGAGTTAAATCATAAGAGAATTCATTTTAGAACTGATTGTAACTCACTATGGAACTCATAATATAACTCATAGTGGCACTCAGTTGAACCTAGGTTGACCTCTAGGTAGAACTCACCCTCTCACCCACTTGACCTCTTTGTTACACCTAAGTAAGATAAATCTAAATATGTAGGGTTAATCCATTTTAATAAATAAATGAAATAATAAATATCTTATACCAACACCCTCCCTTAAGCATATCTTAGGCGGGTGAAAAAAAAAAATGGGTCTCAATAACAAGGTCTGATGAGGTACCTATGTACAATATAAATCTCAAAAAGTGGAGTAAAAGGGAAAAACCTAGTGGGAAAAACTCCCACCAAAAATAAAGACAAATAAAAGAAGTTAAGACTATAAATCCCTACTCCAACACCCACCTTAAGCATAGCTTAGGTGGGCTAGAAAATTGGGTTCCAACAACAAGGTCTGATGAGGTACCCAAGTACATAGTGATGATACCAGTATCCTACAAAGATATGAAAGATGTGTGTCTCCATAGAAAAGAGAGAGAAGGTAAGTACAGATTGTTGCATGGTGAATATTGTAGTAGGTCCCTCTGTAACAACTATTGTTTCTTCCTTTCAAAAGAAAGAAACTTTGAGGTGTCAAACTATTGATTTCCCATTCAATTAGAATGTGGATAGGAATCATGATGTAAATCTCTATAAAATGCTCAAAATCATCCCTGCTAGTGCTCAAATGTACCAAAGTCTGATCATGAATCACAAGCTTAACTATAGAATATGGTAATAAGGAAGCATATAATGAAGGGGAGAGAAATGAGGGTTTATAAGTAACCTCATTACATCCAAATAAAAAGAGTGGCATGGAGCATTCATTGAAAGAATGTCCATGGGAAGAGGAGAATAGAGATCAACAACCATCAAAACTAAAGACTAGTCTACAAATGAAGCACTCAGATCTACAAGATGAATGTCTACATGAACATATGAGTCATCAATACTCTCAATGTGTATACTCTCACTATAATTAGTAAAGTCCTCCAAAATATAAGTTTGTGAAGGTTTTAAAAGAGCAACAATCTACATAGGAACGGATATAGAGTCTGCAATGAGACAACTAAGGTTTGGTAGAATCTTGCCTATAGTAGGGGCTCAAAAGAAAGAATGGTAGTATCCAACATGGATGTGTCATCATAAAAAATAGTAGGAGGAGGGATTATAATAGTCTCAAAAGAGACAATAGAAAGATGAGGATGAGGTGTGACATAAAGCATAGTAGGATCCCCAAAAAGACTCTAAATAATTCTCCAAATGGTGCAAGGACACTCTGTGTGGTCCAAAAGGTGATGTAGAAACCATGAAATATGTAACAACAAGTGACCATAGACATAGTCACAAGAGTTGGCATAATCATCATATTGACCTAAGTTAATAGGAATGGGAATATGTCTATATAAGAATGGAATAAAGTTATGATTTGTGAGTGAACATTCTATGTACACACACTATGAAGCATAATTGGTCTTCCTAAGAAGGACCACTATTGTAGACTCAACCTTCCTCCTATAAAGCTTCTCAGATGCAGTTGTCATGATTAAGAGAAGACACCAAAGAAGTGTAATATTGCACGGTATAAACTACAATGAACCTTTGAGGTATGCTCATGAATGAAATGTCAAGCATAGTCGAGAATGCATTCAAGTGAGCAATCAATGTTGTAGTGGTGAGGGATAATTCACACTAAGAATTGGGATGTTGAACACATGCAAAAAAGAATCCACATTTGAGAAATTGGTACGCAAAGTATAATGCAGAAAGTAGTAGGATTTATAACACAGGTAACCCCCCTGAATATGACACTTTATAACTTTAGTGAGTTTATAATAAAAATAGGATCAATGGAATGGGAATGAAAAATAAAGCACTTTTACAAAAATTGACACTCAAATATGAATTACCAAACAAAAATAATGACTAATAACATTTCCCATCATTAATACCCTATTTAATGAACTTACACTTAAAATTTTAAAAAGATCGATCAAACAATGGGTGAGATAGCCTTACAACGACTTGTTAAAACCGACATGAAGCATTGGGTCTCCTCATAATATATTATTAAGTCAAACCAATCTGCCTATACATCGGCATGTGCAATCACTTTGGAAATGGCTATTGAAGCTATTTTAATAAAAAAAATTAAAGCTATTTTAAAAGAAAATTAAAACATGCTTTTATTTATTTATTATTAAATTTTTCAGGTCAGATTTAGGTTTAGAGCTTGTGTGAAAAAAGAAGATTAGCTATTGGAAAAAGAGGAGGAGATGGGCACCTCCATGAGGAAGAACCCAACATGCAAGGCAAACATGTAAGACCAGAATTGCTACCATTGTAGCTAGATGCGTTATTTTTAGGTTGATTCCTCCAAGCTGTCAACAGCCTTAATACACAGTTAGCCATATCCTAGAGACATGAGCGCTTCTAAAATACATGCACAGGTATGGAAAGATCTTCAAACACCATTAGCAGGTTCAGGAGCGGGCCGTGGTGACTTCAACAGGTCATAGCATCCCCTAAAATCTGTTGAAAAATCCATTTAGCTGTGCAGGTCAAGAAGGGCAAGCCAAAAAAGGGAGAGCAACGTCGGAATAAGGGTTTGTATGGTGACTCTCTCCAGATGGTGCATCTAATGGTTCTCACAAATTGTGGTCGACACAAACACAAAGAAAATTATGCGTTTGCCTAAGTATGGCGATCAGAAAGTTTGGCTGTGCTGGAAGAAAATAAAATGACGAGAAAGACCAGCTAGCGCACGGCAATGAATAGACAAAGGATATGTGGCTGAGTGCAGGTTTGGAGGCAACTTTAGGAGGCCATGGCTGTTAAAACCCTGAAGAGGACAGTGAGCAGGTCGTGAGAAAGCTGTGGGACAGCGTGCTGGGTCGCGGAAGCTTCAAAAACAAATTTGGATCCTCATAGCTCACACTTAGCTCGACCCTTACACACCACTCTCCTCTTTTCGGGAAGCAAAATATTACAAATAGTCACGCGGTCAGTCTATGGATAGACACCAATGATGAATTTACTGCCTCACAAGAATCAACCAACAAATACAAATCCATTTTGACCATCTAAGAGGATAAATTGTAGATGATACACTGATATGTAAAAAAAAAACTTTATATGGCCAATACAACTTACATGCAAAATGCCAACGATTCAAACCCTTTTAATAAATTGAAGAGAATAATAAAAAAAAAATCAAATTGATAAACTAATGTTCATTATCAAAATTTAGTGCTCTAATCTCATGCCAAAATTGGTCAATAGGTGATCTTTTATAAAATGAGCACATAAGAATTATGTAACAATGATCCTTCTTATATTAAAAAATATGCAAGAGGATGTACAATAATTGCCTAATGTATTAAACTACCTTGCTTACCAATTGTCTACTCTATAACAATAACCTAGTAAAGAGGATTGTAAAGCAGTATGGGGAGTTAAATCATAGGAGAAATCATGGTGAAACTATATGTAACTCACTATGGAATTCATAAGAGAACTCACAGTGACACTTAGTTGAACCCATGTGGAACTCTATGTGAAACTCACCCACTTGACCTCTTTGTTACACTTGAGTAAGTTAAAGTTAAATATGTATGGATAATCCATTTATTAAAAATAAAAAAATTATGAATATCCTACACCAATATATACAAAAAATTTGTGTGAATTGGGTCATTATTTTATCCCTTTGCTTTATCAGAGCCTCTTCAAACATTTCCTTTACTAGGTCCAAGTAATTGCGTCTTATTTATATGGCTATCTTTGGTCATTTGCATCTATTATAAATATGTCCATATGGATCTCTTGTCTCTGATCCAAACTTCGGATAGCCTGACTTCATTCTATGGGACATGCAAGATTTAAATGCTCTAATACCACTAATCTAGATTAAGGATTTAATACTGTGAAAAAATAAGGGATTAGTATGTCCAAATAAATCCAAAATATTTATATTTAATTGATACATATATGCAAGAATAATAAACAAATATTTATTGCAAGATAATAAAAGAGTTTCTAAAATGAAAGAAATATCTATAGATTAGATATTAACTATCCACTATAATTACAATAGGTTAAATCCTTGTCTCATAGTTAAAGAAAATTAAATAGGAATGACAATAGGATAAATCTTAAGAAGAAGATATCTATTAGAAGAAGAATTTAGATAATAATAACTAGTTGGGTTAGGCCACCCTGTTAAGGCTAATATTTTTAGGTATTCTCTAATTTTTCTATTTTAATATGTTTATGGAGAGTTCAACTTGTGAAAAACTATTCACCAAGCTAATGCTTGGTGGTGTGATTACATGAACTCCCACAATTACTCCAAAGGCCTCCAAAACAATCATTTATATTATGCTATAATTTTTTAGAAAATTATATTTTTTTAAAAACTAAACAATTATTTTTATGTTGTAGCTTTGAGTCATTATCAACATCATTATTTGGATTAGAATTAAATAAATTTTGTTGAGTTTAAATAAGAATTTTCAATATTAATTTTTTTTTTTTTTGTTAATATGTTAGAGAATGTAACGATAACAAAGAAGACAATGTGAAGAAAGAATATAATGTTGTTGATGAAAAACTAGAAAATATAAGTTTTTCTCTAATAAATGTTGATATTGAGGAAAAAGTGGAAAATACAAATATCAATCTAATAAATCTAGGATAATATATTGTGGACATGGATATATTCATTGTTTATTTTTGTTAATCCCTCAAACATATGAAAAGCTCAATTTTACTTATAATAATAATTTTAAAAAAACAATTAAAAACAAAGAACAAAAAACTAATAAAAATTTATTATTCTTTATCATATTATAATATAATATGATACAATATAATGATTTTATTTCTAACATAATTTTTATGTTATAATTTAAAATTACTATATTATATAAATATTCATATTAATTATGATTACATTTTTCTCCTATATCACCATGTTTGTTATACTCTATAGTAAGAAAGGAAAAATTATTTTCCTTACAATTATTGTTCAATATTATTTATCTGTGTGATTCACACCACATTATTATTACAAAGTCAATAACAATAATATACTTACTATATAATTAATATATTATATATCACTTGATCTTACATTACTTATATTTTAAGGCAACAAGGAGTAAAATATATTGAGCTCAATGTCCATCGGATGCTATATTTTTCCACACTACATTATTTGAAAATATATCCCATATGTTTCATGGATTCCTCTAGTTTCTTAAAGGAAACATGAATTTTAATATATTTTTCAAAGAAATAGTAATTCTAGCATTGACAAAAGGAATCTTAATACGCAATTAGAATTTAAATAATATCCTGCGGTGCCATGGAGCTATTGCGACATTTCTCTTCATTTATTTTTCAACATTGTTTTTGTGAGGCTAACTAGCGACCAATTTGTTAGCTAATGTTGGATTTGAGATACTCAGTAGGCACTCAGAGACTGGCTTGATTTGCCACATTTTTTAGTATGATATCAAACATATTTTATAGTATGATATCAATTTGAAGAGGTAAGCGGATGGTGGTGTTTTTTAATAACTAAGAAAGTATAAGGAGAAATCCCCATAGTCGTTATTACTTGGTTGTGGAAGTTTGGCCTTAATTGTTCATTTCCCCTATAAATACTCCATAACATTTTATATGAGACTTTATCTGTACTTGGTCTAATTGTTAAAAGAGGCCAAGCACATGTCTGGGTGGGAATCAGGGGGGTCTTACATGTTCTTTTATCATTGCAGAAGTTATAGAATGCCACAGTAATCTCAAATTATCTTAATCAATTTATAAATACTGCAAAGTTGCTTTTAGTTATGTATAGGTACTTTTTTATGAATAATTTATTTTCTGTAGTACCTATTTTTGTAACAATTGACTTTGGTTTTAAGGCATTTGTTTGTTTGTTCATTTTAACTACCAATTTTTCTATCAATATTTTTTATAAAATATTTTTTCCCTAAAATTATGTGATATTAATAGAAAAGGTGAGGGACCATCTAATTCTTTTTTTTTTTTCCAGTTATAACGTTTCATTATATCCATTCAGGGTTAGAGTTCTATTCTCGTAATTAACCAGTCACTTTCATACTTTATCATACTAAACTTTTGTTACATTTAGATTTTTTATTTAAAATCACATTCACTATAACTCATTCTCATCTCAATCAAAAATAAATATTATTTGTAGAAATTTTGAAAAATAAATATCTTCTTTTTCTTTTAAATATATAGAATTTTTTTATAATTTTTTTTAATTTTTAAAACGTTGATTCAAGAACAAAACATTCTAGAACGACACAATTTTATACCAGTGTTCACCCATGATATTCTTATATCTTAAATGCCCCCACATGATTTAAGTTCCCTATTTCTTTATAATAGTAGACATGCATCAAACCGAAAACACTCGAAGTGTTACATTTGCCATCAGGAGGACACGAAATTAGATGTTTCCAGCAAATTCGTCAGCAACTTCCACAGGCCCCCAGAAATGAGTATAAAAATTATACAAGTCGTGAGACAAACTTTGACTCGTGAACTGCCCGTCAACGGGTTTGTACTTTATCCATTGTTCTAAACCACACAAAATCATGTTAAGTATAAATATGACTTTTTAAAACTAACCCGTGTAAAAATCTGAATGTATCGATAAGATAATCACTAGTATACACGCTATGACTTATACCTAATTATATTTGTGCACAGGCTATGAATGACATCTCTAATCCATTAGATATGATTTTTCAAAGGTTGTATTTTAAGGAATAGTTTAGGATATGACGTAATAGGAAATTGTATCAGAAGATTTTGGTAAGTATTAAAGGAAAGGTTTTAGTAGTTATGTATTTAAATTTTAGACAATGAATTAAAATATTATAATATTATATTAGATTTTTAAAAAATTATTCGTTTTAATATGTTATTTTAATTATTTATAATTAAGGTTTCAAAGTTTAACATATTATACATTTTAAGATATAATCGATTTGAAAGGTCATAAAATATATTTTTTAAATTTATGACCAAAACCTAATATTTGAAGTACCAATAGTTGTACATTGGAGTATCAAAACTTGAGTTTTATTTATCAAAATGTGATTGATTGCTTTTAATTTTATAGAATAAATGTTGAATAAGTATTAAATATTATATATGCAACTTCTGGAACATTTTAATATTTCTATACACTAATATATTTCATTAACAAAACACATGTTAACAAAAATCCTATTCGACAATTAAAATATGCACAACTATTAAAACTTTTCTACAAAATGTTTACATCATAAAAAAATATAAATATATTTTTTTCTCTGAAACTATATGTTTAGTAAAGCGACTCATATATCCCTAACATATAGTCTGACAAGTCAGGGAGGCGAACCGGATTAACCCATCTCTCTTACATCTCTCAATCCAATTCAATGTTGAGAATTCATCACTACCTGCTCCATATTTTATTGAAGCTGCCAATGCGGCTTGTAGTTATATTTTATTCCAATCATACATGTGTTCTCAAGGGTGTGAGTGTTCTCTGTGTGTACTGAAAACTTCGTTAAATGCAGTTCTAGTGGAACGATGGTAATTTAAAAATTATTAGTCAATCTTAATTCGCATTTAATTTTTTCATAAAGAATAATATGGTACAAAATTACCAAACTTTTTATTGCTTTTATGTTTGTGAATGAAATATGTACTTTGTTTCACACATAATGTGTAATGAACATCATAATGTAATTTTAACATGTCTTTGTGAATGTGTGAATTATTTGTTCATTTTGTTTTAATTATTTCTCATAAAATATATGGTACAACATTAATAATAAATCTTAATTTGTATTTAATTATTCACAAAATATATAATATAATATTGAATAAAACATTAAATGTCAAAAATAATACAATCACATTTATAGTATAAAATAATTTTGGTTATAGAGATGGGAAAAAAAAAATCTCAATTATATATTTAGAGATGAAAATACAAAATAAGAAAATGAACATGAAGTATATCAAGGATAAGGATATACCCACTATTTCTATTGAATTATTTCATAAATATAGACACCTTAAATTAATTAATTTATGTCAACTAATTTGTATTTATTAAAATATCAGATTCAATATTTTTTTTCAATTACAAGATCTTTTATTCTTCTTATTTTCATGAATGAAATGTGTACATATTTTCATCCATGATATGTAATGAACATCACACAGTAAATTTGCCATATCTTTGTGAATTTAAGTTTTATATGTGAATTATTTTGTCACTTTGTTTCAATTAATTTGCATTTAATTTCTCATAAAACATACAGTTCAAAATTATTAACAAATCTTAAATTACATTTAACTTTTCATAAAGTATATAATACAATATTGGAGAAAACATCAAACGTCAAAGGTAAAAAAAACACCCATATACGTAACACAAAATAACTCTAGTGATAGAGAAGAGAGAATGAAAAACACGTCAATTATATATTTAGATATGAAAAGATACACAATAGGAAAATGAACATGGAGTATATTGAATATAAGGATATATTCACACAATCCTTATTAAATTATTTTATATTAATTTTCATCTTAAATTAATTAATTTGTGTTTATTAAAACATCAAATTTAATATTTTTTTTAGTTACGACACTTTTTATTTCTCTTATATTCATGAATGAAATATATATAATTCAATTCATATATAATGTATAATGAATATCATATTGTGAATTTATCATATTTTTATAAATTTAAATTATATGTATGAATTATTGTGTTACTTTGTTTTAATTAAATTTAGTTAATATGTACAAAATTATCATATGAAATCATATATATATATAATTTCGTTTCATTAAAAAAAATGTTTAAAAAAAAATTGGAAAGAAATGTAAATGTTATTGATAAATATTTGATTTATATTTTTTATTGATATGGATGTTAAGTAATAACAAAAACTATGTAGTAACATGGATGGCAAGCAGTGATTTGGATTCAAAGATTCTCGCAAGATAACCAAATGCGTTGCACGGATCTGCCATTGTCACTTTAATAATGCATAATGTATTTGTTTCTCATAAATAAAGTTTTTTCATTTTTTTAAAAATCGCATTATCTTATCACTAACATTTTTCCTATTTTATTGACTATTTGGGGTGATTCTTGTTAAGCGATATTTTTTTTCCCTGGTAGAGAGGACACAAAATGGTATATGTGGATATCCTTTTGTGGCATCTTCTTCCTATTATTTTTTCTGCTTCATATTTTTTTGGTTTGTGTTTTATATGTAGCTCGGTCTTGTTAATTTTTATAACCCAGCAATAGATTAATTCCACAATAAATTCACAGACATAAATATGATTTATAACGATTAACATAACTGGGTTAATTAACAACTAATAACAGCGGAAGCAAATATAACAATAAGCCAATACAAAAAGACAATAACACAGATATACCCAGAAAATTCCAATGCGGAGAAAAACTTGCAAATGTTGGATCTTCTATTCAGCCTAACAGCAAACTTCTCTTTTGCAAAAATACAATGTATGAGTTTGCTACAGCAATCTTACTTTTATAGAGAGCCTAGCTGCTTTACTTAGCGTGCAAGAAAAAGAAGATTTCCTTAGCATGCAAGAAAAAGAAGCTTTCCTTAGCATGCAAGAAAAACAAGCTTTCCTTGCTTTCCTTGGCTTTTCTATTTTTACACATAAAATCGCACTACGATTTATCTCATCCTTACAAACTCAGAAACATTCTAGAAACTACTGTTGCTGAAAATTCAACTCGAATTGTTTTAAAGCAAATCTAATCTTGAGTTGCTTTAAAACAATTCCACATTCCACCTTTCAAGCTACCAAAATCAACACTCCCTCTTAGCGAGGAAGGTGTTCTGCACCACACCCAACTTGTCCCTGAAGAATTCAAACTTGCTCTTCATCAAGGCATTCGTCAAGATATCTGCAATTTGTTCATCCGTATGAATGTAATTGAGCTTCACTATCCCCTTCTCCACACAATCCTGCTGAACATACTTCAGCCCATAATCAACTATGCCTTGGAGATATCTCAAAACATGCTTCGCAGCTATCCAGTGAACACGTTTAGGTTCCACCATAAACTGACTGAGTGAGTTCACTGCAAAACAAATGTCTGACCTGGTGTTGCCCAGATACATAAGAGAGCCCATCAACTGTCTATATAAAGTAGGGTCCACTGCCTCTGATCTAGAAGCATCAATCTTCTTCCAGTTGGTCACAAGTGGCATTGACATAGGCTTATAGTTTTCCATCCTGAATTGCTTCAAGATATCAATTAAGTACTTCCCTTGTCCAAAGAATATTTCTCCCTCTTTCTGCCACAACTCCAATCCCAGAAAGTAGTGCATCAACCCAAAGTCCATCATCTCAAACTCTCCTACAAGATCCTGCTTGCAGTGTGCTATGAGCTCCTCTGACCCTATGACAAATAGGCCATCAACATATAACAATAATATGAGAAGTTTACCCTTCACCTGAACATAGTATAGGTTCGAATCTGCCTCACTCTTGATGAAGCCCACACTCTGTAAGTAACTATCAATATGTGAATACCACGCCCTAGGAGCCTGCTTGAGTCCATACATTTCTCTTTTCAATCTGCATACATGAGAATCACTCTCATGTGCTTCAAACCCTTTTGTTTGCTCTATGTAAATCTATTCCTCAATCACCCCATTGAGGAAGGTCATCTTTACATCCATCTAATGAATCCTCCAACCCATCTGTGCTGTTATAAAAATGATAGCTCTTATGGATGAGTACCTAGCTACTGGAGTGAAAGTCTCATCACAGTCAACTCCTTCCTTCTGTGAAAAGCCCTTAGCCACAAACCAAGCTTTGAACTTTTCCACACTACCATCTGCAGCATGCTTAATCTTATACAGCCATCTCGAGCCCACCACAGACTTATCTTCTGGTCTTGGTACTACCTCCCACACACTGTTCTTCATGATGGAGGAATACTCTTCCACCATGGCATCTCTCCATACTTGGTGCTTGGATGCCTCCTGAAAGTTGGAAGGATCTACTTCAATTAATTCACTCATAAGTGCCACATAATTTGAATAATATCTGGGAGCCTTCTTTGTCTGACTGAATCTTGAGGATCACCTACATATTCTTGAGCCTCTCTTAATGTTTGCTCAGCTGCCCTGTTTCTCCTCTTCTCACTAATAGGAATCTGAGGCTGAGGAATTATTTGTTCCTCTATCTGATCATCTTGCGTGTTCTGCTCTCCAGCTTGCATGACTGAAGTTTGAGGAATTTGTGCTACCTCAACTGTGGATGTTTGTTCCTCCTCATTCATCAAGTTGCTTGACTTCTGAAGATCCCTCTCTTCCTCAAACTTCACATCTCTGTGAACCACTATTTTCTTGAGAGCAGGAATATAAACCCGATAAGCCTTAGAAGTTTCACTGTACCCAACAAGGATACCTTTCTCTGTAGTAGGTTCCAACTTGGTTCTCTTCTCATCAAGAATGTGACAATACACAAGACATCCAAATATGCGAATGTGCCCCAAATATGGTTTCTTACCAGTGAACACCTCTTTTGGAGTCAATTTGCCCAACACTTTGTGAGGGCTCCTATATAGCAAATACACAGTTGTGTTGCAAGCTTCTACCCATAAGAACCAAGGCAGACCCTGATCATGAAGCATGGCCTTGGCTACTCCAATGATATCTCTATTCTTTCATTCAACAACCCCATTATGTTGAGGGTTGTATGGAACTATCAACTCTTTCTTGATACCTTTCTGAGCACAAAAATCTTTGAAGGCATTCAAGGTATACTCGCCTCCATTAGCAGACCTTAGTATCTTGATCTTCTTCCCAATTTGGTTCTCCATGAGAGTCTTAAACTCTTTTAACCTACTGAAGACCTCATCTTTATTCTTCATGAAATATATCCACGTCTTCCTAGAGAAATCATCAATGAAGGTAACATAATACTCATATCTATTCAAGGATGTTGTTGACATAGGCCCACACACATCTGAGTGTACGAGATCCAAAATCCCTTTGGATCTAGTGTCGCTGCTTGGAAAATTGGTTTTAGCATATTGACCAAGATCACAACCCTTACACACCTCATGCTATTTTGTCTTCATCTCAGGCAGCCCTGTCACTATTTCTTTAAGAATATTAAGTGATCCATGGTGAAGGTGAGCCATCCTCTTGTGCCACAATTCTCCTATCCCTTTACAGCTACTAACCAATGCATGTGCTGGCTCAAACTGTAACTAAAATAAGTTTCCATGCCTGACACCAATCACTTTTGCAATCTTGGAATCTTTGGGATGAATATAGACTTTTCCCCTCTCAAAGGTCATGATGTAACCCTTGTCTTCCAAGGCAGAAACTAAGATTAAATTCTTTGTCATGCCAGGGACATACAACACATCCTCCAGCAACAAAGGTTTGCCAGACTCCCTCTGAAACTTGATGGTGCCAATACCAGTTGCATGGTACTTGGCATTATCTCTGAGCTCAATATAGAAATCCAGCTTCTTCTCCTCCAACTTGGTGAAACATTCTTTGACTCCCATCATGTGGCGAGAAGCCCCACTATCAATATACCATACTCTATTGGCACTTGAACTTGAGAGACAAGCAATGAGTGAAAACTCATTCTCAAATTTTGATGCAAACTCGTCCACCTCTGTTGTAGTAGCAAATTGCTTCTTTTTCTTGTCCTTATTTTTCTTATTCAAACATTGACTAGCATAGAGACCTATCTGATGGCAACAAAAACATTTAATCTTGCTCGGATCTTTCTTCTTCCCACTCTTGGAAGAAGAACCTTCTGATTGCTCTTTATTGGACTTCTTCTTACCCTTGCTTGCAAGAGCAATATTTTCTTCATCTTGACCCTTCTTTGTCTAATTTCCCCAATGTGCACCTTCATGAATCTCCTCTTGAACAAAATCATCGCAAATTCTTTCTCAATCAGGTAGCCGATCTCTACCAACAACACACTTGACAAATACTTTCCAGTGCTTTGAAAAACCATTCAAGGCTATACGCACCAACTCATCTTCTATAATCATCTCTCCAATAGCAGCAAGCTCATCCCTGACCTGTATCGACTTGGACAAGTAAGAGGTCACACTCTCACCTTTGGACATCTTGGTATTATGCAATTTGTTCTTGAGCATCATTTTATGACTCTGATAGTCACTCTGATAAAGTTTTGTGAGCGAATCCCACATCTCCTTGGCGGTGTCTTTCTTAGATAAATTAGGAATTAAATGATCTCTTACTCCATCCAGGATAATCCTCTGAGCCTTGGCCTCTTTAACTTCATGTGAATCTAAGGCAACAAGATTATTTATTGGTGCAGTCACTTTTGTGCTAGCATAGATCCACAGCCTGTTCTCCTTAAGAACAGATGTAATCCGAACCTTCCACTGCAAGAAGTTAGACACACCCTCGAGCCTGTCCTCATATCGAACGCCAATTTCCATAGCCATAAAAAGAACTGAGGATGAAAGAACTAATTTTTTTTTGTAATCTGCATTACAAATTTTGGCTTTGTATTCAAAGTTTAGATCTCTGATACCATGTTAATTTCTATAACCTAGCAATAGATTAATTCCACAATAAATTCACAAACATAAATCTCATTTATAATGATTAATATAACTAGGTTAATTAACAACTAATAATAGCAGAAGCAAAAATAACAATAAGCCAAAACAAAAAGACAATAACACAAATATACCTAGGAAACCCCAATGCAAGGAAAAACCTGCAAATGTTGGATCTTTTATTTAGCCTAACAGCAAACTTCTCTTTTGCAAAAATACAATGTATGAGTTTGCTACAACAATCTTACTTTTATAGAGAGCCTAGTTGCTTTACTTAGCGTGCAATAAAAAGAAGCTTTCTTTAGCATGCAAGAAAAAGAAGCTTTCCTTGCTTTCTTTGGCTTTTCTATTTTTACACATAAAATCACACTAGGATTTATCTCATCCTTACAAACTCAGAAACATTCTAGAAACTACTGTTGCTGAAAATCCAACTCGAATTGTTTTAAAGCATATTTAATCTTGAGTTGCTTTAAAACAATTCCACATTCCACCTTTTGAGCTACAAAAATCAACAGGTCTATCTTCAATGTGTTGGTGGTATATTTCCTCTGACATTTATCATTTAATTATCAAGTGAAATATAACTTGGGAGAAGTTAAATTAACATTCTAGGGTTTTCAAGTCACTAAAGAGTTGGGGATTTATCAAATCTCACTTCATTGTAGAAGGGGATTTCTTAAATATAATAAATTATCTCTCCAAGAAATACTCATTAAGTTGGATGATTAAAAAAATAATGGATGATGTGATATCTATTATTCAATTCTTTTAAGGAATCCTTATCATTTATGTTTATGCAGAAGGAAATAAGGTATCTAATTAGTTTGTTAACAAAGGGGTTGTCATTTCAAACTTCATTAAATGGAGGGATGTCCAAGACCTTTTGTCTCTTAATTAATTCAGGTTCAATCCATCAATTAATCTATTACTTATGTCTATTACTTTCATTGATATAATTTATGATCTTTTAAGTTTGGGTTTTTTTTCCCTAAGGATATATTCAATTTCAATATAATTTTTATCAATAGGATTTAGGATTTCAAGTATTATTATTAATAATGTTATAAGTATGGAGTTTAGTTCCAATATTTTTTATGAAGCAAAAAAAATAGTTCAATTTTTTGGAGGTCATAAATTTTGATCCATAATTTCGTTTGAGCTCTTCTACATGTTAAAATAATTATATCAAAAAGTTTGATTGTGTCCTAAGCTACTCTATCTGCTTAAATTTGATTTTGATATTTTTTGGAGGCCAAATGTGATCATTTGAGGGTCCAAAATTAATGGTTAATGATTTTTTTGAGAATTTTTATTTTTGGAAATTGTATATTTTTAGAACCAGAAGTCAACTTCAATTTAATTTTATTCCATAGGCTAATTTTAATATTTAGGTTATTTCATAAAACTTTTAGATCTGCTCGTGCTTGCATGTAAAACTTACTATAAATAGCGACTGCTAAAAATAGACCTTTTTTTTTAGATTTTATATTTTTGGAATTTTTACATGTTAACTCTAAATTCTAAGTTGTGGCTTATTTAATTATGGGGTGGATTTTTAATTATTTAAATCAATCAATATGAATCAATTCTGAGTAGTGTTTCAAGCTCTTGGCCTATTAGTGATTTTCTAGTTCTTGATAGTTCTTGGTTTCATTATCTGGTATCAAAGCAAATATGAATCTTGGAGGAGAGAAGAATGGTGAGAGGAAAAGGAAGTATGGCATAGATGAACTAATATATACAAAATATGTAGAGGAAAGTTCAACAATTAATAGAGGTTATCATCGATCAAGCAAGGAGATAAGGTGGTGATGAGAAAGACATAGATCATGATAAACAAATTTAGTAAGAAGAAAAATAGTAAGAGCAGCCACCATCGATGGAAGAGAGGATGGTTCGGGATTTATAATGAAGAAATGAAGGAATCAAGGTTGATGTTCTAGATTATAGAGGCAGCTTAAAACTAGAGAAGTCGATAGATTAGATTAATAGCATAGAAAAGTTCTTTGAGTGGAAGACTATGAGAGAAGACAAGAAGGTAAAGTTTGCATGCATAGAATTGAAAGGTCATGCAATTAATTGGTGGGATCACCCATAGAAAGAGATATAGATAAAAGGTAAAGAGAAGATTAATTCATGGAAAAAGATGGAGAAGAAGCTGAGGGGGAAATTTTTTCCTGTAGATTATGCACAAATCCTATACATAACATTTCAAAATTTGAGCCAAAAGATCATATTATACAAGAGTATACAAATGAATTTTATGAGTTTTTTATATGAGTGGATCATGATGAAAAAAAAAAGTAGATAGATACAAGGTATGTAAATGGTTTAAAATTTTATATTCAAAATGAATTAAACATGCATAGAATACTTAGCATGGAGGAGGCTTATCAATTAGCTTTGAAGGCCTAAGAAAAATAAAAGAGATAGGATTTCAAAAGGACATCTACTGGTCCAAAAAGAGATGGATCTCATCAATAAAGGGATGAGGTAGGTTTAATAACACCAGAGTTACCTTTAATGTCAATAAAAATGAATCATCATGTGGTGCAGAAAGGTAAAATGATAATAGGCAAGGGTTTCAATACCAATAAAGAGGAAGAGGATTTCAAAGAGAATGATGTTATGGTGGTGCTAGGGGATGGTTTTCAAATCAGCATAGATCTTATGTCTATTATAGATATGGAGAAGAATTACATAGAATATTTGAGTGTCCACACTATCAAGATCAAGAAAGGAGGCAAGAAGATCGTCCAAGAGTAAATCTAGTTGAGGCTGAAATAGAAGAGAAAAATAATGAAGTTGTACCAATTGATGATGAAAAGAACCATGATCACTCCAAGGAAGGATCAAGTGTAGAATAAATAAGTTGGTAATGCATGGTTGTGATCAAATTTTTTTTGAACAAAATATACTTTGGGTGGAAAGGTATGCAAATTAATTATAGATGGTAGTAGTTGTGAAAATATGGTTTCTAAAAAAATGATTGAGAAACTAAATCTGCAATATAAAAATCATCCTAACCCTTATCATATTTTATGGTTTAAGCAAGGAAATAAGGTTATTGTAGATAAAAGATGCTTAATCAAGTTTTCTATAGGAAACATTTATAATGATGAAATATGGTATGATGTTATTCTGATGGATGCATGTTTTGTGTTACTAGAGAGACCATGGTAATTTGATAGGAAAGTAGTTCATGATGGAGCAAAGAATACATACACTTTTTGGAAAGGTGGTACAAAGGTAGTTTTTTTACCTCTTAAAGAGGAAGAGAAAATAGAAAGCATGCTCTCTACTAAATAATTTATCTAAGATATGAAGGTAACAGGTTGTTTTTATGCATCAGTAGCAAAGAATGAAGAAACAAAAATGGTGACAATACCAATAGAAGTAACAAAAGTGTTGAAATAATATGCAAATGTTGTGCCTGATAAGTTACCAAATGGTTTACCACCAAAGAGAGATATCCAACATCACATTGATTTGATTTCAGGATCAACTCTACCTAATCAGGCAACTTATAGGATGAATCCACCAGAACATGTATAATTAAATAAATAGGTTACCAAATTGCTAAGGAATAAGGTGATAAGGGAGAGTATGAGTCCATGTGAAACACCAGCGTTGATAACTCCAAATAAAGATAGAGGATGGAGAAGGTGTGTGGATAGTAGAGCAATTAATAAAATTATAATAAAGTATAAGATTTCTATACCTCCTTTAGATGATATGATGAATGTGCTTGTAGAAGCAAAATATTTTACCAAGATTAATCTAAGGAGTGGTTACTATCATATTTGAATTCGTGAAGGAGATGAGTGGAAAATTGCATTCAAGACTAGGGATGGCTTATATGTATGGATGGTGATGTCATTCAGATTATCTAATGCACTAACACATTTATGAGGGTGATGAATACAATGCTATGAGAATATATTTGTAACTTTTTGGTTGTTTATTTTGATGATATTTTAATATTCAATAAGACTAAAGAAGAACACATACAACATTTGAGAATGGAAATGGATTTCTTAAGAAAAGAGAAGTTGTGTGCAAATTTGAAGTGCAAATTTATGAAAAAATAGTTTGATATTTTTTGGATTTGTAGTTTCAATAGATTATGTGAAAATGGATGAAGAAAAGATAAAGGCAATCATTGAGTGGCCTATTCCAAGAATTATTATAGAGGTAAAAAATTTCCATGGTTTAGCAACATTTTTTAGAAAATTTATTAAAAAATTTAGTAGTATTGTGGCACCAATACCATATTGCATGAGAGGGAAGGAATTTACATGGACTAGAGCACCACAAAAAACTTTGAAATTTTGAATAAGATTACAGAGAGACCAATTTTAACATTACTAGATTTTAACAAAGTGTCTAAGGTTGATTGTGACCCTTCATTCATGAGAATTAGTGATGTGTTGAGTCAAGAAGAAAATCCAATAGCATATTTCAGTGAAAATTTGAATGAGGTAAGAATAAAGTATTATAATTATGATGTTGAACTTTATGCAATTTTACAAGAATTAAGATATAAGAAGGCATTATTTAGTGCCTAAGGAGTTCATATTATTTACAAAACATGAGGCTTTGTAGTATGTGAATACACAAAAGAAGTTGAATAGTAGGCATGCAAAGTGGGTTTTTTTCTTGCAGGGGTATACTTTTGTATTGAAACATAAATTAGGAAAATAAAATTAGGTAGCTGATGCATTGAGCAGGAGGGTGGCATTATTAACTACTATGGTGAGTGAAGTAGTTGGATTTGAAGCTATTAAATAATTATATGATATTGATCCAAATTTTAGCAAGGTAGTTGTGAAGTGTAGGAATCCATTAACAGGTGGGATAGATTATACTCATGATGAGTGTTTTATATAATAAGGTTATCTCTTCAAAGTGAAATAATTGTGTATTCTATTTGGGTCTCTATGAGACAATATAATAAATAATTACATAGTGGTGGTTTGGTTGGACATTTTGGTAAGACAAACATAGTAACTTTGGTGGAGGAAAAGTATTTTTGGCCAAAGATGAAGAGATATGTGACAAGGTATGTTTCAAGTTATAGGATATGTCAGATGGTTAAAAGACATGGACAAAATACTTGACTTTATATGTCATTACCAGTTTCAAGAGGACCATGGATAGATTTGATTATGAAATTTGTGTTGGGATTGTTAAACACACAAAGAGGTAACGATTCAATTTTTGTTGTTATAGATAGATTTTATAAAATGGTTCATTTCATTGCATCTAGAAAAACCACTGATGCTACTAGAGTTGTGGAATTATTTTTAAAGATATTGTGAGCTTGCATGGTGTTCCAAAAAATATTACTTCAGATAGGGACATGAAATTTTTGAGTCATTTTTGTAAGATTTTGTGGAAGAAGATGGGTACTAATCTACAATTTAGTAGTGCATATCACAAACAAATAGATGGACAAATAAAATTTGTGAATAGGATCTTGAGAAATTTATTGAGATGTATAGTGGGAGAGAATCCAAAACAATAGGACTTAGGTTTACCACAAGTTGAGTTTCCATATAACAATTTAGTGAATATATCAACAAGGAATTCACCTTTTCAAATTATTTATGGGATAAATCCTATGGGTATTTAAGATTTGATAAAATTTCTAATTACAGATCAAATTAGTGATAATGCAAAAGCATTTGCAAAGTATATGCAGTAGTCACAAGAAGTAATAAAAAATTTACAGGAAAGTAATAAGAAATATAAAGTAGTAGTAGATATCAGGAGAAGATCCAAGGTATTAGAATAAGGATAGTTGGTAATGGTTTCCTTGAGAAAAGAGAGATTTCCAAAAGGCACATATAATAATTTGAAGTACAAAAAAATTGGACCATGCAGAATTGTGAAAAACAATCAATGATAATGCCTATGAGGTAAGTTTACCATAGAATTTTGATATATATCTAGTATTTAATGTTTCAGATTTATATTAATTTCATGGAAAAGAAGGTTAAGATGACAAAGATGAAGAAGTAAATTGGGAGTAACAAGTTCCAAAGAAGAATAAAGAAAAAATAGTGTAGGTTTTGGATATAAAGATAATGAGCACAAGGCAAAGCAATTATAACATGGATTTGGTCTAGTGGGAAGAATTGCAACAAGAAGACAACACTTGGATTATAGAATGAGAGATAAATAAGATTGATAATAAAAAATGGCAGAAATACAATCACGGCAACTCATAGGAGCTAAGTTGTTTTCAACCAGAGGATAATGATGAAGAAAAAAATAGGATAACCTTCTAAAGGTTATAAATTTTGACCTGTAACTTTGTTTAATCTCTTCTACATGATAAAATGACTGTATCAAAAAGTTTGATTCTACCCTAAGTTGATCTATCCACTTAGATTTGATTTTGATATTTTTTGGAGACCAAATATGATCATCTGAAGGTCCAAAATTAATGTTTAATGATGTTTTCAAGAATTCTCTATTTTTATAAATTGTATATTTTTAGAACCAAAAGTCAACTTTAGTTAAATTTCATCCCATAGTATAATTTTATTATTTAATTTATTTTTAAAAAAAATAGAGCTGCACGCACTTGAATGTGAAACTTACTATAAATAGCAACATCTAAGAATAGACATTTTTTTTTAGATTTTAGATATTTTGAATTTTTGCATGTCAACTCTAAATTCTAAGTTGAGACTTATTTAAGCATGGTTTGGGTTTTTAATTATTTCAATAAATCAATACGAATCAATTATGAGTATTGCTTCAAGATCTTAGCCTATTGGTAATTTTCTTGTTCTTGATAGTTTTTGAGTTCATTATTTTACTTTTTGCTAAAAATAATAAGAGAAGATTCATAAGAAAGCTTGTAATCATGTCAATTTAGTCTTTTCCTTTTCCACACACATTTCCATTAAATGTCACACCTGTCACATTATTAGGTCTTCTAGTGTGACAATCATTATTCATGATGAGACTAAGTGAATTTGGATTAGATGCATATTACATATTAGTGAAAGAGTTATTAGCATTAATAGAAAAAAGGAGAATAAACAAAGCAATTTCAAGAGTTCTAGTTATTTGGGGCATATCTGGGTCAAAATGGGAGGAGGTTGATGTAGATTTTAGTCATTAAACTCAAATGATGTGAGGAACAAAGACATCATATGAATAGTTATGTAATAAGGTGGGATTACCAAATTCATGGAGAGAATTCAAGCATATGATATTCATACCTTTGTAAATTTTTCTAAATCTCATAAAGTAAGAAATGGCATTATAAGGGGTGTTTATTTCATAATTCCAATGATAGTATAGCCCAAGTTATAGGCATGAGCATGAAGAGGCTAAAAAATTAAAAATTAAAATGTTAAAATGAGGAGGACGTGGAGGCTTTCCTAAAATGAAAGGATAATTTGATTGAATTTCAAGGGGGATATCTAAGATAATCTATCCTAGTGCCACATAATGAAGCCTTCCATTAGGTTACAAGGCATGTAACCCTTGAATGAAAATTCAGAGTGGATTTATCTTATCATTTTTCATTCCTAAACCATTTTAGGTATAAAATTTTGATCAATAATCCATTCTACATGTTTTTATCTCTATATTTTTTTGTGATTGATGTTCAAATTTACATGGCCTTGTTCCCCTTCCATCAAGCTTTGATTTACCTAGTTTTCTGCCATGTAAAATATTAAGCCATTAGGAATTCCCCTGAGATTAATGTTTTTGAGTCTATTTTTGGTGTTGGTTATTCAAAACCTTATATTTTATAGGGGAGAGGCAAGATTAAAACCTCAAAAAAACTAAGTCTAATACTATCAATATCTCTTTTGAAGATTGATCCTATGTTGATAAGGGTAAAAGATCTAGTCTGGCTAAAAAAACCTATTGCTGAGGAATCCCATGTTTCTAACCATCTTTAGTGATTCCCATACCCCCATTTCTTTCAGTCATAACTTCATTAATAATAAGGTGGATGGAAGATAATACTCAAGGGAATAGACACCCTGTGAGAAGATAAGTATGCTAAGAAAGGATGTGCTCAAGATATTGAAAATCTAAAGGGTAAGAAAAAAAATTACTAAGACACAAAATATAAAACTTGAGTAAATATTAAATACTAGAATAATTATATTGACCTCCATATGGAAATTATGAAGTGGATTATTAAGGAAAATGATAAATTAAAGGACAGAATGAAACAAATTCAAATTCAAATCTGTGGAGTCCTCCAAGGAAGTTATCCAACTAAACATGCAAGGAAGTTATTTTAAATTATGAATAAGTTGAATAATAAGGTTGTTATTTTGGAGGAAAAGGTGGTTCAATTAGAAAAGGAGAGGGAAAACATTAATGATGACCTCCAACATCTTATTCTAATGAGTAGATCAACCATTAAGAATTATTCTACAAATATTAATATGTTTGAAGTGGGATTTTCAAATTAATAAAGAGGAACATATGGGTATAAGAGCTAGTAAAGGTATAAAGGTCAATAAAAAAAGGAAAGAATGTTGAGGTCAAAATAGTGGATTTAGACATGAACGATAAATTCATCAATAACATCGTTGACAAGTTGGAGGTGGGCAAAGTTTTTATTAGTGACTAGTGGTTTCTTATACCTTGTTACCCTTTTGTCATAGATGATCCATTGGTTATATTTTCATATAAATTAACAATATTATATTTGTTGTAGATGTTGTTTATCTTGGTTTTTTTGTGGCTTGGTTATGAATCTTTTTGTTCATTTCTATAATTATTTCTTGTAAAGGATAAGTTCCCTTTCAAAATCTTCTTTTTACCGTTTATCAAAAAATTATCAAGTAACATTTATTAATATAATATTAAATAATTAAATAACACAATCTATATTACATAAATAATTATTTTTTACATTTTATTTATATTACTATATTATAATAAAAAAAATTAAAAAAATTGATAACATAAATAATTATTTCAAAAAAATATTTTCATCTAATTTTTCAATTTTATGAAAACACATTTATTTATTTATTTATTTATTTATTATATTCAAAAATATATTTTGTTTATACATTCTATTACATTATCTCCTTTTCCATCTAAATTTTCTAATTTTCGGATGGAGTGGGCCATAATGTTTTTATTTATCCTCCTTGTATTCATGCACAATATATCTCAATGGAGAGGGAAACCAACAAATGTGAATGTCGGATATGGTTAAAAGAAGTAAGTAAAAATATGACTATGCCTCTCTAGTTAGTTAATATTGAGGGGCTTCGTTGAGGATTCAAATTAAATTTACATTTAAATAGTTTAATTTTGAAAATTTTAATTATATATGAAAAATTGTTTAGAAATATTAAAAAAATAAGAAAAATAAATAATTAAAATACATATAAATTTAGAGATATGACATGAGTTAAGTCCCAAGCTAAAATAATTTTAGTTGGATAATTCCCTCC
>JARHVA010007248.1:0-5000 GCA_037957365.1 Torreya grandis | reverse complement strand
AAGCTTCTCCTCTAAAATTCTTCCATGAAACTAATATATTATATAAGGACACGAATAAAAAATTATATTATGAAATGTTATTAAACAATAATCTATAACTTAAACAATTTAAATATGGCTATTCTGATGGACACAAGCTAAATGGTTGTTCGAAGGTATTAAATGATTAAATTTATTATGATTAATACGGTATATTTTTTAAATATATATTTTATTTTTATTAATGGTAACTTGTGCTATTAAACTCCTCCATTTTGAATATTGTATTTATTTTATCAGATTGAATGTTTTTTATTCTTCACATTCATTTTTACATGTCTATGCATTATGGAACTGAGCAAGGGATGGACTGCCATCTTTACTTTTGTGAATATGGTCCATGTGGACGGATTGGGGCAAATAAATTTACGTTCTTATCCCTGATTAACTTACATAAGTATATGGATCATAATATTTATTTTCATTCTTAAATAAAATACTGCCTATAAGTATGCTAGCAAAGATTGGATTGTCATATATCTACAGAAACGATATAAAAAAAAATATGTTTAAAAACGATGGGGTAATATATATATCAAACACAACTTAAAAAATAGTACTACAATGATTTCAAGATTATGTAAGAGAGAAAGAAAGTACAATTTTGAATTTTTAAGTAAGAAAGTCAATTAATTGGAAAAAAAATGAAACAATATGACATTAAGGATTATAAAGCTAAGGGATATGATAAATTCATCAAAAGATACACATTTGAAGGGAAAAATTTTAGCATAAAAAGAGATTATATTAATATTTTATTTTTGGTTTCTTTTGGAATCTTTTATTATTATGATTGAATGATTAATTATTTTTTCTATTTTTAATCATTAAATACATATAAAAAAAATGAAAATAAACCCATCTTTTACAAGAAGGATGAAAAAATGGGAGGATGCAATGCATGAAGAGGTTAGTCTTCATTGGGTTTTTTTTTGAATTGAAAATAGGTGTTCATATATGAAAAGTTCATTTCTCCAACTAAAATATGATAATATTAAAAACTACATTTATTTGAATTTAGAGGATGATATTATAATTGTCAAATAGTTAATGGGATAATCGATTTTGTTTTTGGATATTGGTAAAAATTAGAGTTTTGATAGGGCCTCTAAACCTTACAACATCGAGAGATAAATTAGTAAACATAAACCAAAAAACAAATTAGAACCCAACCTTCCACCAGAATGTCTTCAAAAAACCAACAAAGATTACCATAAATTATGCCAAAGTTCAGTAAGATAAAACAAGAAAAGAACTAAAGTATTTATAATTAAATGTCTTCTAAGTTTTTAGGGGTAACCTGAGTCTTCTTATGGACTTGAAACTTCTTGTTAGTAGTCTTGATCATGATACCCCTAGTCATTTTGTATGGGCCCTCAGTGCTTTCATCCTTGTTTCTTTTACATGCCTTGACCTAATAAACCTTGTGACTAGTTTGTAGTTTCTTCTTACCCTTCTGCTTGATATCTCTAGCATGAAACTGTTCCTCCTCCAATTTTTCTATCTCATCTTGATCATACCTGAGTTTGTCCTCCAGAACTAAATTCAACATTTTGATTGGTTTCCTCCTAGTATTTTCTCCTCTATTACTCCCAAAATCATGTGACTTCATCAACTCCTCTCTAATGCTCCTAGTTTCAACGTTAAGCTCATTTTAAAAATCAATTTGATTACTAATATTCTCTTCCAATTTATCTAATCTAACAATCAACTATTCATTCTTGATGTTTTGTCTAGTTGAGGGAATCCCCTTCTACTTCTTCTTGACAACTTATTTGCCCTTCACCATCATCTTTAACTTAGAAATAGAGGAAGTGTCCTTGAGCTTTAGTGGCCTAGAAACAACCTTGCCCATCATCGCTTTAGTGTTATTTGGACTAGAAGTGCCCACCTTGAGCTTTAAAAGGGTTTTCACCTCTCACCCAACACCTTTAGGGTCCCTAGTAACTTCATCCTACTCAATGACCTTGATATAATGACCCTTTTATTTACCCTTTTATTTCAACAAAGTCATGGACTAGAGTTTTTTCCATCCCTCCTAAAACATCCTTAGGTAATTCCTTAGTCTCCTCCCTATATTATATGCTTAGGCCCCTGTGTTCCTCATTCCCTGGCTTGCTAATCAATTTATCAACCATGGGTTGGCCCATCTTAAAGAAAAGGTATATGAGACCTTAATGTAGTATATCATCAAAATTGTTATTTTGGAATGCCAAAATATAGATTTCTAGTGATCTTAGTAAATAATAAGGGAGGATAATAGTTCTATGGTGCTTAAAATGATTAAGCAACATAAATTGGTATGAATAGATAAGTATGTACTTACCTTTCAAAGTGAGGTACTTCATAATTTGGATGCATACCTACATCCAGAGGTAAGGCACCATGTGTACGTATTGTATTCCTTATTAACCTTTTTGATCTTTTCCCCATAAATGAAGAAGCTTTTGATGACCTTGTTCCACCTATGTTTGTCTTCATAGGCATTGGCACCTTCACAATTCATCCATGTCACTTTTGATGTGCCTTCCTTGGTAATGGATAAATTAAATCCTCTCACCTTGACTACCCATTAGTCATAGTCCATTGCAAAGTCTTTTGATAGTCTGGGATCAAACCCCACAATCTGTTCCATGAATGGAGTTAATCCCCCTATTTTTAGGATTCTCCAAATAGAGATATTTTCTTTAATTTCAGCATAAGAGATTGGTTTGTTGTAGTCTCTATCATCACCCATAGCTCTCACTTGAATATTTTTTTCCTTTCCAAGAATCACCCTACTGCCAAACTAGTTATCTCTCAACTCAAGGACTCTGATAATTTAATTAAATAAATGGTTGAAATGGATGATTATACCAACTTATAAATTAAAAATATCATCCTTCACTAAGTTGAATCTTAGATCACACATCTCATTATGATTATTAATGCAATCATTACCAAGTATGCACACATAAATACCAATGAGCTTATTATTACCTTGCATAGATAGGTTGATGAGAATTCACCCCTTCACCAATTCTAACCAATGATGTTTGTTTTATTATTAATCTTAATAATTAAGGATGAATGGAGGTCCTCAAAGTTGATCCATTTATTGAATATTTGACTTGAAACCCCTAGGTTAGCCATTTAATCTACATAAGAATTGCCCTATCTATAGGTGTGTTTGATGTTTTGGCCCATAAATTTGGATAAAAGGTTATTTTCATCCCTTATTTTGTTTATAAGAGTCTATTAGGGGTTTTAATTTTCATTCAAGTAATTGAATATATTCATGGAGCCACCTTCAATGATGAGGTTATTGATATTCAATTTTGAAACCACTTGGATACCCCATAAATCATCTCTGACTTTAACAACCTAATTTTTTTGGGTCCTCATGGGCCCAACATATGTTTTAATAAATCCTCCTTTGATATATCTAATAACTCCACCACCTCCTGCTTTCTTGGGATTCCCTTTAGTAGCCCTATCAAAGTTAAGTTTGTGTCAATTGACCAATGATTTGATCCATTTAACTTGGATTCTATTCACTTTACTTGACATAGCTTCATTATCTTTTGAAACCCTTATGTTATAGTTTATAAGGTTTAACATCACATTATTTGTTGACCGTATATTACCCCTTTTTGTGAAAGTAAGCCTATTCTCCTTTATGGCTTTAGAGATCTACACTCCCACTTGAAACTAAATTTTTATAGTTTTGGAAAATTCTATCATTTGTTTCCTTCCACATTCCTCAAAGAAAGTGTGGGATGGTTATTACCAAATATAGTTTATCAATGGAAATTTTTAGAGTGGTTTCCATTACATAATTATATCTCATAGAGAGTTGGGTATAACCCAAGCAAAGTTAAATAGTAAAATAAAAAAAAATAGAACATTGGCTGCAAACAAGCATTCCAAGAACAAGTGTTTGACAGATTTAGCTTCTATTTTTCACATCATGCATCTATTAGGGATGGGAAGTACCCTTTTCATAAGATTGTCCACATTAAAAATCCTATTTGGAGTAACCATCCAATAGTAAATATTAACCATAAGGGTCAAATCCTTCACCCAAAGTGCTTTTCATTGGAATCATTCCTCACCAAGGCTCAAACCCAAAAGTTACATTATTTTAACTGAATACTCCATAATCTCCTGCCCATGCCAAATTGGGATATACTCTTTATGGAAGAGGCTTATGTGAACCTATGTTAGCTTTTGATTTAATATACTTAGACCTTGAATGATAACCTCATTCTTAGTTTCTAAATTTAGAAATTATTAAACTTCCCCCTTCATTTGTATCCCAATAGTCATTAACCTTTTCCCCAAGATTTCCTTTGAATACTACTCCAGCTTTAGCCTAGGGGTATTTGGATCTTAGGGGGAATTTAAAGAGCCAAGGGTCATCCTAGAAGCCACTTTTTTTGTCTATGATGCTCCACTTACTTCCTTTGCACAAAAAATATCTAATTATGACCAAGGATTTCCTAAAGGATGAACCATTACTAGGCACATTCTCCATTATCAAAACATGTTTAGCTTCACCCTCAAGGTACTAAAAATGAATAGTTTTGGTCCAAATGGACTTCTCTTTAATCACTCTCCATCCCTTTTTTTCAATCACAGTAATGCTCATTATTTTAACCCACCTTAGACCAAGACCCCCTTGATCCCTAGGGAGACAAACTTTATGCTAAGCCATAAGAGGGAACATATTTCTCTCTCATTGCTTGACCACATTTATCTTATCTAAATTTTTTCAATTCTATTTATAACTAAAGGTTTCACCATCAATCTAGAAATAGTAGGTATAAGTTATAAAATTTACTTATCTAATAGTAAGAAGGAATTAAAATTATTCTCTGGTAAAATTAATTTTGTATAAAATTTAATTTATGGGTTTGTTGAGATTGTTAGACCTTTTAATTATATGTTGAAATAGGATGCCAAATTTGAATAGATAACTC
>JARHVA010007247.1:567500-724107 GCA_037957365.1 Torreya grandis | reverse complement strand
GATGACTTGAAAATCCTTCTAAAAATGAAAACCCATGCAATTTGATGAAAAGTGCCTTGTAACTAGGCCAACTCTCTTGAAGATGATGAATAATGGGTAACCTTATTGGTGTTTATGAAAACCTAAAACCTTTTATGATTAATAAAGGGCCCCTATGCTCACTAAAGGGCATGGGGCATGTTGGCACCAAAAATCCATGATAGTTATGTTCATTAGTAAATAATATCATATTATCATGTGAAATCTACCGCTAAATAAAACATTTCACTATATATAATATAGGATACCCATGTAAAAATTGACAATGGCCACACTAAAAAATAAGCATGCATGTGTATATCCCCTTCAATAACATTTCCCAACTCTTTCCACGCTTATTATAATTTGCTTTCGATGAAAATAAGGATACCTTCCTGAATCATTCCTCATCCCTAGGGGGAAACACATCACCTTTACTAATCTATATTTTTCCATATGTGGAAAATGCAAGCCTTAGATATTTCCTCTCTTATAGGTGGTAAAGGCAAGGTTCGAACAAATCTTTCCTCTACCATGGGTGGCAAAGGAAATAATGAACCAAAATGCTATCAATACAATAAAACATCAATAGACCAATATTATAAAAAAAAAAAAATTATATTTATTTGTATTGGGTGCTTCAAACAATTAAAAACCATGCACAAATAACTCTCAACTCAAAATTGTAGTTTACATTCAAATTTTGAAATTCCTAAAAATAATAAAGCTTGACCTACTATTTTAAGTATCTAATATTTTTAGTAATTTTTGTGTCTAAGCACACACAGCTATAAAAATATTCAAAAATAAACTAAACAATAAAATTAACCTATTATATGAATAGAGACTGACGTTCAAATTTGATTATAAAAAAATAGGCAATTTCTAAGTTAAGAAAAATAGTAATTATAATATTAAACTAAAATTTCAGATTTTATGGTCATGTATGGCCTATGAAAAATATAAAAAACATTCATAACTATATATGATAGGTTATGGATGCATCAAAAAAATTGAGGAAGTTGTTTTGGCATGAATATGGTTTCAAATGGAGATATAAATCAAAAGTTATGGCCTCCACAAGTTTGGCCTTGTTTTCTACATCATTCTCCTTTGGTTGAAAATGACTCAACTCCTACAAGTTGCTCTGATTGTACTACTACAATTTGTTCTTATCAATATTATTCAACTCTCATTATATAATCCAATTTTTATCTTCCTAGTATAATCCTTCCCACTATACCAAGTATGTGTCATAACTTTCTTGCCTTGTGTTTATTGTATTCTTTTTCAAAACATACACTATTTATTTATTTATTATTATTTGGAACATGTTTCTTCTAATATACTTATTTATCTTCTTCAAATTCACCATATTTTACATGGAAATAATATAAATATATCAACATTGAATACAAGAGAGATATCGAAATTCCATGTCAAACTCACTTCATAAGCATTGTTATTGATTTTCTTCATAATTCCGCATAGTCCAATTTTATTGTGCTTTAACCTTTTATATGTGTCTTTTATAATTTTATCTTTTCTCAAGTCAACCATTACTAAATATTTGAATTTAAATATTTTTGACCTTATTATGACATTTTATGTTGCTTTATATTTATCATTACTTTCCTGCAACTTTCTTCCTATCTCTTATTGTAACTATTGTATATTTTCTACAAACACTTCTACATCATCGCTAACTCATTTTATTATTGGTAAATATACAAAATTTAAAAAACATGCAATATTTCTCTCATAAACAATATGAAATGTTGATTTTACTATTGATCTATTCAATGAACTATAGAAGCCCAACTATGCATCTCAATAAATTTCCTAATATCTTATACTTCTATCTTTCCATTTGTTTGGGTGTGGTCTTCACTACTAAATTTTAGCTTAGTCCCCATCTTTCTCCATATAGTCCTCCAAAAATGTCTTATAAATTGTGTCCTTATCTAATGTAATAGTTTTTGGAACACCATGCAATATCACATTATCCTTAAAAAATAGTTATACAACTCTAGTGGCATCAATGGTTTTCTTACATGAAATAAAATTAACCATTTTAGAAAACTTTTCTAAATCAAAAAATATCAAGTCATTACATTTCTATGTCTTTGGTAATATCAACACAAAATTTATACTCAAATCTATCCATGGAATTTTTGGAACTAGTAATGTCATGTACAACCCTATATTTTATGCATGTCCTTTTACCCCCTGATATATCTTGCACCTTGAAACATATATTTTCATATCTCTTCTCATTTTTGGCCAAACATACTTATCGTCCATTGAAGTTATTATCTTTGTCTTACTAAAATGTCCAGCCAAACCACCACTATGCATTTATTTTATAATATTTTCTCTTAGAAACCTAATTAGAATACATAATTATTTTTACTTAGAGAGATATCCATCCTACATAAGATACTCATGATAAAGATTATTGGTCAAACCTGTCAATGGATTCCTACATTTATCAACTATGTTTCTCAACTAAAGATCAATATCATATACTTTCTTCAAAATTCAAATTCAACTACTTCACTCACCGTAGTAGTTACCAACCCTACTCACTTTCTCAAAGCATAAGCTACTACCTAATTTTGTTTTCCGTGATTAGTATTTCCACATAAAAGTATAACCCTACAAGAAATAGACCCACTATTCATGCCTACTATTTTACTTATTTTGAGTGTTCACATACTTAAAAGCCTCATGATTAATAAATATGATAAACTCCATAGGCACTAGGTAATGCCTCTAATATCTTAATGTTTGTATAATTGCATATAATTCTAACATCATACGTAGAATAACTTATTCTTACCTTATTCAATATTTCACTAAAATGTGTTATTACCTTTCCCTCTTCACTCAACATGGAACCAATTATAACAAACAAAGCATCACAATCAATTGCATAAACTTTGTTAAAATCCAGTAATGCTAAAATAGGTATTTCTATAATTTTATTCTTTAACAACTGAAAGTTTTATGTTGTTTCCGTTGTCTATGTAAATTTTTTTCCTCTTATATAATTTGTTATTGGTGAAATAAGACTATGAATATTCTTAATGTAATTTATATAAAAGGTTTTTAAACAATGGAAACATCTTACGTCTATGATTCTCTTTGTGAAATTCCACTCAATAATTATCTTTGATTTTGCTTCATCCATTTTTACAACATCTGTTGAAACTACAAATCCCAAAAATAATAAATTTTTATTCATAAATGTGTACTTATTTAAATTACCATATATATTCTCTTCCATTAATAATTATAATACCATTTTCAAAATTTGTAGGTGTTATTATTTAGTCTTATTGAATATTAAAATATCATCAAAATAAACCACCATAAAGTTACCACTATATTCTCGTAGCAATATGGTCATCACCCTCACAAATGTGATGGGTGCATTACATAGTTTGAATATAATCCCCATGTAGTCATATAAAACATCTCTACTCTTTAATTTTCTTTTCCATTCATCTCTATCATGAATTTAAATCTAATACTATCAACTCCTTAGATCAATCTAGGTAAAATATTTTACTCATGAAAAAACATCCATCATATCATATAAATAAGGTATAGGAAATATGTACTTGATTTTAATTTTAGTTATTTATTTATTATCCACACAAATAATCCAACCTCCATCTTTATTTTGAGTGAGTGATGATGGCATTTCATAGGGACTCATGCTCTCCCTTACTATAACCTTCCCCATCATCTCAATAACTTGTTTATTTATATTTGCATGCTCTATTGGAATCATCCTATAAGCTATTTTATTGGGTAGAATTGATCCTCAAATAAAATTAGTATGATTTTAAATATCTCATTTTTAATGTTAAACTATATAGCAATTCATCTAGTATAACATTTGGATATTCTTTCAACACTACTACTACTACTACTTCTACTAGTACTTGCACAACATGTGTGTCTTCTCTCTTTGCTAATAATGCATAAAAGTAACCTATCATCTTCATATATTTGATAAATTCTTCTAAATTTAGCATGATTTTAGTCTACCCTTCTTTAATAAGTAACAAAATTACCTTCATACAAACCTTCTAAAAACTATGTGTTCTTTGACCCATCATGAATTACCTTTCCATCAAACTTCCATGGCCTTCCCAATAACACATTGCATGCATCCATTGGTATAAAATCACACCATATTTCATCTTTTAAAATTTTACATATAACAAACTTTATTAATAACTTTTTATCTACTATATATTCATTCCCTTTCCTAAACCATAAAACCTTATAAGGATTAGGATGTTTTTCAAATTACAAACCTAGTTTCTCAATCATGTCCTTAGAAACCATATTTTAAAAACTACCACCATCTATAATTAGTTTTTTTATATTGCCTCCTAAAGTACATCTTGTTTTAAATATACTTGATCACATCCATTCATCACCACCTTATTTATTCTTCACATATTATTTATTATGATCAATCATTATTTTTCTCATCATATGATTTTGTCCAATATCTACTATTGTAACTGTAGTATTTTGCTCTTATGTCTCTAATTCAACTAAATTCACTCTTAGGTTATTCTCTTTCATCCTTTCTTGGTCTGGGTAGTCTGGGCTCTCATACGCTTTGTGGCCTTCTTATCCACATATGTAACAAACATAAGAACTAATTGAATTTGGAAACCATCCTTTACCACCACCATAGCTTCATCCTCTTTGAAATTTTATTCCTTTTTGTTGGTATTGAAACCATTTTATATTATCTTCTTATCTTTCTACACCACATGATTATTCTCCTCTAGAGGAATTAAACCCACCTCTATGTATACTAATTCTACGTCATCCCCTTATTATAGGGTATTATTGTCTTCTTGGTCTAATAGAATTTCTTCTTAAATTATATCTATTTTAATTTCATTATACCTTCAAATATAATTGATAAGATTCCTCCACAAAAATTATTGTATGCATGATTTATTCATCTTAAATAGAAAAATTCAAACCATTTACATACTTTTTATCCTTATTTTCTCCTATTTCATCATGAACCACTTATGTGGAGAGATTGTAAAAACCATCTATATACTCTTGTATTTTGTGATTCTTTAGACTCAAATTTTAAAATCTTTTGTATATGGTTTGTGCATAATCCATGAGAATATATTTCACCTTCTACTTCTTCTCCATCTTTTTCCATGAGTTGATCTTATCTTTACCTTTTTTCTATCTTTCTTTCTACTAATGATCCCATAAAATCATTGTATGACCCTTCAATTTTATGCATGCAAACTTTACCTTCTTGTCTTCTCTTGTAGTTCTCCATATATATATATATATATATATATATATATATATATATATATATATATATATATATATATATATATATATATATATATATATATATATATATATATATATGTATTATTCATCCCATCTCTTAACTCCTCTAGTTCTAAACTTTCTCCATAATCTAGAATGCCAACCTAGATTTCTTTGTTCCTTCCTTCTAAAGATCTAACCATCCTCTCTTCCATTGATGGTTTTTATTTATATTGCTCTTGTGGAATTACTTTTCATTATTTTTGCCATCCTCAACCTCATCTTCTAATTTCCTTTTTCTTTGATTCACAATGATCTTGGTTAATTGTTTTATTTACTTCTATAGCTCTTTTATATTCTAGTTCATCTAATCGATTCATCATCAAACTCTCACCATATCTTACACATCCAAGATTTAATTTTGCTCTGATACAAAATAGTGAACTTGAATAAGATCAATACAAAAATACATCAATAGTCCAAGAATATAAAATAATAACCCGTATTTATTTGCATTGAATGCATTAAATAATTATAAACCATGCGTAAATAAGCCTCAACTCAAAATTAGACATGGCATAGAAAATTATGAACTCCTAAAAATAATAAAACTCAACCTGATATTTTTAATAGTTTTTCTTAGTATGTTATGCATGAAATCATGCACAAATCTAAAAAATCAAAAAATAAACTAAACACTGAAATTATCATATTAGATGAATATCAATTGCATTTCAAGTCTAGTTAAAAAAATAGAAAACTTTTAAATCTATAAAAACATAGAAAATAATATTAAATTTTAATTTTAGACCCTTAGATGGTCATGTATGGCCTCCAAAATATATTAAAAATCTCTATAAGTAGATAAGCTAGGTTATGATTGCACTAAAATTTTTAGACAAGTGTTTTGGCATAATTATGGGCTCAAACAAAGCTATAGATCAAAAGTTACAACCTCTATAAGTTCTGCATGTTTTTTTGCATCAAGCAACTACTTCTATGTTTTTGTAGATAGAATATCATATTTATATGTTATCAACATTTTATTCTCCACATGAATGAAAGTTATATAACTTTTGTTTCCTTGGCTCATAGGCCATGAAATATTGAAGAGAAATAAAAGAAACTGGTCATTCCTTCTGACATATTATTATGGGAAAATATTCCTACAACCTTGGCACTCTAAGATATTAAATTTTTTTGACACATTTCATTCAAAATCATTAAATCCTATTCCATAAAATGGTTTGGTGCATATCTTGGGATGGTAACATTTAATTTCTTCTCGTTCCCTTAATCATGGATTGAACAATATTTTTTTATCGTGTCACCTAAAATATTGAGATTAAGAGGGTAACCGAAGTTGATGATCACCAAATTAAAATATGGTTGCATATTTATGATAGGATACATACAAAATTTTAAAAAAAAAAAAAATCAAAAATGTTCTTGGTGTGTGGTTTTCCTTAATTGTTTCATCTAATTTCCCATTTTAATATTTAATACACTTGGCTATATTTATAAATAAAAGGATCTAGTTTTGGACAATGATGGGATTAGCTCCATGTTACCACCCAGAGAGAGTTGGAAGGGTTTGAGGAATAGCCATGAGGATTACATGAAAATAATCTCTTTAAGGAACAATTATATAGATGGGGATGGATAAGGGAAGGATGATGTTTAAATTTCTTCCATGAGTAGGAGGAATAGAAGAGAGCCTAAAGGACCTCAAAAAAAATTTGGAGTGATTAAGTTTAATTTGGTTTTATATTATTTTTATCTGCAACCTTTAAATGTGATTCAACATAAGTCTTTTTCACTAGTAAACATGTTGTCTCACCAAGTTGTATCCTAATATACAATCCCTTCCATTGTCACTTTGACCTTTGGACCAACTGCCTTTGTGTGTGTGTGTGTGTGTGTGTGTGTGTGTGTGTGTGTGAGAGAGAGAGAGAGAGAGAGAGAGAGAGAGAGAGAGAGAGAGAGAGAGAGAGAGAGAGAGAGAGAGAGAGAGAGAGAGAGAGAGAGAGAAAGAGAGAGAGAGGAGAGAGAGAGTATTTTAAATTTTAAGGGGAAGTCATTTAAAATATCCAAAGAATCCTCTTTGAAGGACATTTGGGATAAGTAAATTTAGCACCAATATATAGAAGATGACAATGAATGATCTACTATATCCTATAAAATTTAAAAACTTACATGGTAATCTTTATAGTAATTAAATTAAATAAGATATATGATATACAATATGATCTACATATATTTAATGTAATAATAATAGACCTAATAAATGAAAAGAGATAGCGTCTATAAAATAATGTTAATTTCATTTTGGATAGTACATGGTGAAAAGAAATTCTCAAAAAATTATGAAAAAATATATGCAAAAAATACCTTCAAAAATTTAAGAATCACCAATAAAAATATTAGGTGATACAATATTATGCAAAAAAATATATTCTTCTTCAATGAATTACTTGCCAAGAAAAAATATATCTATTCTTAACAACTTACAATAAAAATGTAATTACAAAACCAAGAAAGAAAAAAAAAGGGGGGGTTGGAAGCATATAAAAAGTTATAAAAAATTAATTAATTGACGAATAAGCCCTCAAAATTTCAAATGTTTGAAAAAAAATAAAATATAAGTTTTTTAATCTTTTGTTTATTTGTTTCAAATATTAGAATAAGTCTAAATTTATAAATGTTTGAAAATAGTTTAAAAGGAATTAAATAAGTTATTACAATGAAAAACATAGGAAAAATACATTTTAAAAGTCTTTATAAAATTCAATTAAAATGTAATAAATAAAATCAAGATTAGATAACTTCTTGTCAATTTTTTTTAATTTTTTTTTTGGAATTAGTTTAATGCATAACCAAACCATAACCTATAAAACTCCATTTGATAATAGTAAATTTTTTTGTAAAATTCCAATATAAAAATGAAGAACATTGCACGCTTGAGTGTAAATGAAAATTGTCTTTCTAAAGATTGTTAGTTTTAAAAGTAATAAGGTGTTAGTTTTAGAGACATAATAAATGTTAACCATACAAATTTAAATTTTATGTTACAATAGGAATGCGTTATTTTTTATTTTAACATATTTAATAATACACATTATTATATTTTTAAATGACAAATATGATAATGTTAAAATGTGAAGCTTGACATAACACACATTAACATAAATCAACCACTGAAAGAAAAGAAGCAAATCAAAAAGGGTAATGCCACATGAGGAAACGAAAGTGTTAGTTAATAATGAACTGCATACAATAAAGGAAGGGACCACATATAAATATGTAAATTAGTTTTTTAAAGTATTAAACTTGAAATCATAGATTTCATATCATATAAAAAAACTCCACCTGGTGAAATGTTACAATTGGAGTGATTTATAAATGAAATGATTGGTTAGCCAAAACATTAGAAAATGCCAGGCTTTAGATGCATAATAAGATAGCACTCCACTATGCAAGGACACCTTAATGACAAGCTTACATATAAATAGAGAATTTAAATTAAATAAAAACTAATTATGAAAAATGAGGGCATTGGAGGATAAAAGTAATGACGCTTATCATGCCAACTCACTTTACTATGCAAATAAGATAGAAAATGTTAGCCTTATTCGACATAGCGTGAGATGGAAAATAGTGAGTTAAAAAGGGAAAGAATTATAAATGAAAATGAAAAAAAAAAATGTAATAATTTCAAATGAAGATATGAAAACATATGCATTACCAGAATGCCAAAGTTTTAGAAGATAATTGATTGAAAATATATGACTGAAAAAGGAGAAATATTTTTTAAAAAAAGGGAACACATAAAAAGGGAATATATAAAATGTGTTGTTTACACTACTAACAACACCATTACTAAGAAGAAAAACATATAAATACCACAAAAAATAAATACCGCCACTCTACTATGTAAAAAGCATGCATCAAAACACCAAAATTGAACTAAATTAAAACCTGAAGGATTTGAGAATGGTTAATGATAGAATAATAAATAATATAAAAAATAAGAAACCTTCACACATTTTTAGAAAACTTATTAGTAGATGCCACATATCACAGAAATAAAATTGAATCCTTTAAAATAATATAATTGTTAGCCATTGTTAATACTACCATGTACTGTTTAAAATATTGAAATTAAGATAACATGTTAACAAGACACCATAAAAGGGTTCCATGAAAAATATATATTTTTTAAATTGCAACAAAGTAAAAGAAAATATAGCCAAGGCACAGCTAGAAAGGACTATGAATAGTTGATAAATAACTTAATCATCTAAGAAAATTATGTCTTTAGCAACCTGAATCTAAAAGTAATGGATTTATATTAATGCAAATAGCAATAAAATGGATAGAATAATTTAACAATGTAATCAAAATGGTGAAAGACACAAAGAACATACCCTTAAAAAAAACACGTAGAAATATCTTACTTCTCCACCCAAGCATCTACAATCACTTACATTCCATTGTTAATAACGACTTTCTCTCATACCATGAAAGAATAAATGATAACACATTTCTAAAATAACATTGAGGAATAAGTAAATGAATGCAAAAAAATATATAATATATTACTTCAAAGTAAGTCAAATAATGTAAATACGAAACAAATTTTTAAGTGGGGTCTATATTCTTAAATATAGATATATATGTTAAATTAGTATTGTGCACTCAATAAATGTATTTCAAATATTTAATATTTAATTTGACCTTCAATGTATTCAACAGGCTTTCCCTCATCACCTCATAGAGTTTAATTACTTATTTCTTAGTTCAATCAGGATTATCCTAATTATCTAGATCATTTGTAACCAAAAAACACCTAAAATATCATATATATATATATATATATATATATATATATATATATATATATATATATGTACATATGTATATACATATATACATATATACATATATACATACATATATATATATGTATATATGTATATATGTATATATGTATATATACATATATACATATATATATATATATATATATATATATATATATATATACATACATACATATATACATACATATATACATATATACATATATATATATATATATATACAAATATATATATATACATATATATATATATATATATATATATATACAAATATATATATACATACATATATATATATATATATATATATATACACACACACACACACACACACACACACACACATATATATAGACACACACACACACACACACACACACACACACACACACACACACATATAGGATGTTTCTCCATTCTATAAAATTGCATTCATGACATTATTGTAGCTTTGAAGTTATTATCCTTGATCAAATACATATTCTTACCCTACAAACACTCAAATTTGAAAATATTTTGATGTGTATGGGTCACCCTTAGAATATCATTAGCTCTTCCATGACGATACTTTAAAAAGAGATAGCATCAATACAAGTCAAAACCAATTCATTGGGACAACTATAAAATATCAAGGAATCACGTCTAATGATTAGACATACTGTTAAACATGAAAGTGCACAACTAAGTTATTCAAAGGCCTATTCATCCCTATTTGTAATCAATCATAAGAGAAGTCATAGTACAAGAATAAATCACTCAAAAGACATCCCATGAGACATACTTGTCAAGTTACAATCAATATCACTATATGCATCTTCATATAGTATGTTTCAACTTTATGCATACAGATTTCCACACATAGGGTAAAAATAGATAATTTTGAGGCTCTCCTTGGTGTACTTGCTATGTAGGCAACCGTCATTAAAAATTATGTATTTTAGGTCAGTTCAACACCATGATCCCACTAACACATTATTTTTTCAAGGTAACATAACCTAAGGTAGACAAATAGGACTTGAGATATAAATAATTAATACATAGCCTATGCATGACATAGAGGTCCATAAAATAAAAGGTAATATAAAATTTATAAAAACCCATGTGGTTGCATCTTGATACAAAAATCATTATGTATAAGATAGTTACATCAGGTTTCAGATAGTAGAATTGAATCAAGTGTTTACGGGTCAATGCAAATGTATGGGTATCCAAAAATAATACTTACATAATATGATAATTATTTCTTGAACATTAGATAGTGTATTTTCTCGCTTGTATATCTCATATATGCTATAAAATATAGAACTAGATGAATATGGAGGTATAATAAACAACCACCTAAACTAGAACTATATGATCATTTCCTTTTACATTACTATTGTTCCTCAACATCATCTAATCAAATCTATCCTTTGAAATATGCAATATGGGAATGGAGATTTCAATAGCATCCCCTGGTTCGTGATTCAACAATAAAACCATGGATGACAGAATTTTATATACTACATTAGCTACATGGATGTCATTTAATGGAGTTTGATATAAAAACCCCTTATTTTATATATCAATACCATTACTCCTTAAAAAATCATTGACCTTGGATTACCCATGTGGATCAATACTCCCCTAAGTAGGATCCTCAATTTATAGATGTATTTTTTGTGCAAATATGGTATTTAACTCATCGTCACTATCATTAACATCATTTATAATTATACGATCTAGACCTACGTCCTTCCACTAGAATTTAAATTTTATGTTTGATGTTTGGTGAATAATTGACCAAATGCCCTATTAGGAAACATTTGTGGCATCTAAATGGTAAGAATTCATAATTTATAGGTTTTACTAAATTTCAATCCATCAAAATCAATTACACCTAAGAAGACAACTACTTATTTAACATCATTATTTACCAAAATTTGGGCATTGGTATAATGAACCTCTTCATTTATAATAGGATAATCATGCCAAAATTCACCCACTACATTACCTATGGATTCAAAACTAGAACTATCCTAAAATTTGAGAGCTATGTTTGGTAACTATAATCAAATCAATTAACTACTGAATGTTTAATTACTAGGATGTCAAGGTTTAGACTATAACATCTGTTTCTCCCAAGCCTAGTAGTTTCATCTAAAATAATGTCTCTATCTCTATAAGAATAAAATATAATAGTAAAAATGCCTCTAGCACAAGGTCATATTTCTATCTTACCTTATATCAAACCTTGACAGTGGCTAGTCATCTAACCATGAAGGTCTAGTAGGCTAAGTTAGAATCCAATCAATCTATATATCATTCCATTGGTGGATAACCACTCTTCCTTTTTGAGGAGTGTCTCAAGTGACTGATCTTTAAAAATGATTCTCATGATATCTTTAGCAAGGAATAAGGGCTTTAGCTACCCTTTTTTTGCGATGGCCTGAACATATAAAGGATGCTAATATTATTTTTGGTCACCATACTTATTAACACCAAAAAGTTTTTTTATTTCATCAAACCTAGGTTCTTCCATAAAGGTTCCTCCTATCACATCAATTTGGGGTAAATTCTAGAACATCCGCATCAGTCAGTTCTTGGTCATTTTGGTTTCCTTTTCTTTTTGACTAACCCAAGAACATCCCAAATGTCCCTTATTCTAGGTAGGATTGTATAAGCCTCAATAAATCTCTTTATTCCCTTTTCTCTTGATTTTGAATATATCTTCTTTTTCTTCTTATGTCATCCTACTATGACCTAGGTTACAAGAGCCTCTTCCCTATAAAATCTTATAATATCATTATTTTATTTATCATAAGCCAATTTGACCATCAGATCTCCTGAGTTTGTAGCAAGTAAGTCCATAAAAGTCTTCATAGTTAAAACCCTAGTTTTGTCATTCAATCAATATCAAAAATCCAAAAAAAATCATTTATTTAAAAACATACAAAAGACTTTCAAATAATTAAAAAATATCCAAAAAATTAGCATTTCACATATTTTATAGCTTTAGGATGTGTTGATTGTTTTATGAAGTTGAAAACATATCATTTATATGCATATTTATGTTTCATGGGTACTTGAGTCTAATACATGCATACATTAGACCAATGATACTCAAACATGTAGATGTAGGACCTTTCCTCTTCTAGTGTGATAGACTATGTTATGGGAATATTGATTATATATGATCATGATCAAAATAGTTTCTATTTTTTGTTTAATTATTTTTATATTATCTTATAGAGCTTCTATTTAATAAACATGCCTATATTCATGTTGTTATTTTACACAATGTATTTGATATTCTATTATGCATGACACTTTTATAAAATGTGTAGGTAGGTAATGGTATCACTTGATTATGTCAAGTTCTTATATCTCATTACTTCATCTATTAGGCTTTTAGCTACATTTCTTGATATAACATGTATTGAAGAGTTAAATACTAGATTTTAGATCTTCTAAAATATCTCAAAGGCTAACAAGTAAAAGGGAACCAATTTTATTCCAATGATAGAGTTAGATATGGCTTTAAAATTTTTAAATTTTTTTGATTTCAATCAAATATAAAAAACTATTACTGTTAAGGAATTTCATATAATTTCATTTACATAGGAATAATCATTCCAATGGATTTTTTTATCAAGGTAATATATGAAATAAATTCACATTGTCCAATGTGTCAAGAAGGAATATTTAATGGATGAAAATGAAATATTATCTTGCATTTAAATTAGCAACACAAACACAAGATACATAGACTGTATTTCAATTCTAGCATAGTTATAATTAGTGATTGAGTGATCAACCTCTTAAAGACTTGTCAACTACACATTCATTACACATTTACATTTTTCATCCAAGATAAAATATTATAAGTGATTAAAATAATACATCGATGATATGGTTATACCAATATTTTATCTTTATCAATATCTCATGATTTATGATGTATATATATTATATATATCATAGGAATAGAACTAAAAATATGTCCAACATTTTTTGAAATTAGCATAATAATCTTCTCAGTAGTCTTATATTTTCTCAAATCCTAAATAGGATACCCATTTTTTTGGAAGAATATTTTTATATCTCTTACAAACTTCACTTCCTATATTTTACATCATTCAGAATTTAATACATTTTATATTTAATCCATGTACTATTTTATTAGAGGAAATATACTCAAATTAGGATAGACATATTATCAAATAATGATTTTAATATGATGTATTAAAATTATTCATGTTGATATTTTTTAAAGAATAGAAAGTGAAGGGATTCAATTTTCATCCAAATGGAATTGATTTATCTTATCACCTTCACTCAATATTTTACAATAATGGGAGTGAAGAGTTAGTGATGGAACTATTACCACCTTATCTCATCAATCATTGAGGAGAACCAAAGTGTCCATATCAACCAAAGTTTCTTAAAGGCATTGTATTAGTACATGTAATAGGATCATCTATATGTATTTATAGTGGATAATATTAATTCATGGAGATATGAAAGATTAATATACTATAATAGACTAATAAATCAACTATATCCAACTCGAAAAAAATCAAATGGTTAGTCTGTAAATATTTAAATAAAATACTAAAAAACTTCATGTTCATACATTTTTCATGGTACCCTAAAAATTCATCATCTCAAATTCAAAAAAATGACCTAGAGTGTCATAACCAATTAGGGTTTCATAGCTTAAAAGATGGATTGTTGGTAAAGCAATAGTAGTTAGAGATATGAATATACATATAGAGAGTGATTAAGGACTCCATATAGTTAAAATGCATATATAAATTTAATTAAGTACAAGAGGATTCTTGATTCACATAATGAATCTAAAATTATCCCAAAAACAAGGGTGAAAGGAGTACTCAACCAAATCATTGATCAATGGTGATAAAGGACTAAAGTGACTACTAATGGGGGAACTACAAGTAACCAAAAAGAGGTAGAAAAAGGGCTTTATGGATTTTTTACATTTATTAGACAATTTACAATAAAAAATGGTTTATTTTATATTTATTTATCAAACAAATCAAACATATAAAAGATAACGCATGGTTCAAAGGATGAACTCATTACTGGGCACAAGCAATAATCAAATATAAAGTCCCTTTCAAGGAAATTATGTATTCATATATTAATTTATTCTAAAGACAACACTACTATCATTTTTAATGATGATGATATTGAAGTGATATAGGAGAGGTAAGATTGGATCTCTCTTAATTGAATTATCTATCGGTTTAGTGGCTTCTGTCCAATTCTACCTAACGTTCATGACTTGATATAGGGACATTATTAGTCTCTAGTAAAATGTAAGATAAAAATAAAACCTTATGTTAGAAGTATGTTATGGTGATTTTTTATGATTTTGAACATAAATATACTAAATATTTTGTAATATTGTTGGGCTTGACAGGAGCATCACATACTACTAGATAATCCCTAGTATCACATTTTAATCCACATATAATAAAATTTAACCTAAACCTAATATGGATCCAATCACCAAACATTCCTCTAAAATTTTAGGACCATAAATTTTCCAAATCCATGGGAAATTTTATATGGTAATTATTGCATGAGGACTCCATCATATAAATGGGTCATTCTATGTATGCCCAAATCTTAGTGAATGTAGATATCTTTAAGGACATGGATTCAGAAGTTGATTTCAATATCTAGAATATGAAGGATTACCTTTTAGATGCCCTAGGTGTTTTTATAATGGTTATTTGGTAAAAAATTTCTTGAGTATTAAACACAAAAAATTAAATACTTGGTGAAGGATGCTAGTTTAAAACATATGGTTGAAACATATACTAAAAGTGAGGACCTAAAGGTGGTTCTCAAAATGTTAGTGGGGAAGATGGACACAGTTCAAGAAAATAATCAATCTATCTTATAAAATTTCAATACTAAAATTATTTATAATCAAAATATATCTCCAGGTGGGAAGGTCATGGCCAAATATTCATAAAGTAAAACTATTAATTGGATGAAGGCCCATGCTCCATTAAACAACCCTTCAATTGATTCATTAGAAGTAAATATACCCATATTTCTTGATGAATAGGGTGAGAGAGTGGAATGTAGTTTATAGCAATATCAAGTGTCATGGTAAGGGTATGGAATCATCTAGTATAACCTTATGATACAAAAGGGAGGATATCATGGAAGGATCATAGATATTTATTGGTTAGTTTTTAGTTATTTTGATGTTGTTTGACTAAGGTTGAGATTATTTTTTTTAAATTCTGACACATTAGGTCACACCTAATTTTTTTATTATTTGATTTGTGTTGCAATGATAAAGTCATTTTATTAATATTTTTATGTTTTATAAGTATCTCCTTTGTTTATGTGAGGCATCCCTTTCAAAACCAAGTCATTTACCAATATGAAAAGAAATTTTTTGTTGTAAATCCATAGAAATAATGAAAAATATAAAAATGTAGGCAAATTGTAGCAAATATAGATAATTGAATGACCATTATTAAATATATCTCAATGTGTAGTAGCTAGGAATACATATAAAATCATATAACATGTGTGTGTTATATATGCCTGTGCACATGAGCATATACACATGCACATGTGTTTTGGGTTACGTTTCTATTTGTGGCTATGTCTATATGCATGTGTTCTTGTACACGTGCATGTGTGTGTGTGTGTGAGAGAGAGAGAGAGAGAGAGAGAGAGAGAGAGAGAGAGAGAGAGAGAGAGAGAGAGAGAGAGAGAGAGAGAGAGAGAGAGAGAGAGAGAGAGAGAGAGAGAGAGAGAGAGTAAAATTTGTAATGCATTCAAAATAATACAAGGTAGGATAGATAATTTTATCATGAATACCGCACAAGGTACTATCAATAATCTAATATAGATGATTATAATTAGACATATGTATGTGTTTATAATATTTGGGATATCTCTCAAGTGTTAATAAATAACATAAATATATAGGAAAACTATCATGACAATGCATGCCATTTATAAATTCCCTCAAAATAAGAAGATCAACATTACTTCAAATATCTAAATGGATGTAATCCATCATAATTATGTCAAAATATCCAATGCTGGGGAAAATATTACTACGAAGCACATCACGAGAGTAACAATGGGTACATAATTCATTACTAATCAAACCTAATATAAAATATATGAAGAGATAAAAAATTATGTGTGACATTTTTTAACAAAAAAATAATGTTTTTTTTTTAAAAAAAACTACAATAGAGCATCTCAAATAGCCTTGTACATAGTATGTAATAATAAATCAAGCATTAGTAATGTAAAAATTTTATTTGATCAATATATTTTTATCTTTATATATACTATAAAGTGCATACATGAATACTATATTGAATAAAATGGAAGCCTTTATTGAGTTGTAGTACTATGAGAAAACTTCAATTTCTTGGTTGAAATGTGTAAATATTTACAAATTTTAGAAGTAAAATAATAGTACCAAGTGGAAATATATCCTTTCATCACTTTAATTTTTAATCCAACCATTGTTATGCATGTGACTTACATACTCATGTAATTTTGTACATAAATTTGGTAATAAATTCCAAAACAATTATTCATTGTATAAGAATATCACACATTTTAGATTCATGGCCATAGTTTAACAAACATTCTATATATATTTATAGTATTAAACTAGTTAATTTTTGTTTAATTCCATTTCTATTGTCCTCATGGATACGGCATTTTAAATTTATCAATCCATCTTAATTTTTGCATGTTCCATCCAAACATAGTTATAATAAAAACAAACTATCCATCTAGGCTTCGACATAAATTGGTTGGAACAGATTATCTAATTAATTTTTGAGGAAATTCCATTCGACACTATATTTGAAAATATCTTCAATATGCAAAGTACATTACACATGAATAAAAAATCATAATGCATTGAATATTATAACATTTGGTAAACATGATATTTATTTGGACATACAAGTGTCTGGACAAATAAAAACATCTTTCAATAATAGAAGTTTTTAAATATTTTTGTAAAATATTAAACAAAAAATGTGTCTAAGTCATATCTAAGAAATGTTTTAGATTTTATTCATGGTTAGGAGTACCTACCCTTATATTCTCTATGTCTCCTTCATTTTTTAAAATTCTAAGATAAGGGTGATAATAGTATTCAACCAAATTATTGATCAATGGCCACAAAGGACTAAAGTGACTACTAATGGGGGACTTGTGGGTAATTAAAAAGATGTAGAAAAAGAGGTTTATGGATCTATTACATTTATTGGACCATATACAATAAAAATCATTTCTTAGATAGTTATCAATCAAACAAAGGAAACATATAAAATATAAGGGTTCAAAGGATGAACACATTATTGGATGCAAGCAACAATAAACTATAAAGTCACTTTCAAGGAAATGATGTATTCATCCATTAATATCTTCTAAACACAACACTACTATCATTTTTCATGATGAGGATATTGAACTGATATAGGAGAGGTAAGATTGGATCTCTTTTAGTGGACTTATTTGTCAATTTAATGGTCTCTAGCCAATTCTACCTAAACTTAATGACTAGATAATGGGACATTATTAGGCTCTATTAAAATGTAAGATTGAAAAGAACCTATATGTTATAAGTATTTCTATGGTTATTTTTTATGTTTATAAACATAAAGATATAATATTTGAGGAATATTACAAGGCCTAGGGGAGGATCACATGCTACTCGTTAGTCCCTAGTATCACATTTTAATCCACATATAAAAAAAGTTAACTCAAAACTAATATGGATCCATTCATAAAAATTTCCTCTTCAATTTTACGACCATAATGTTTCTAAATCCATTTTAAATTCTATAGGGTAATTTTTGCGTGAGGACTCCATCATAGAAATGGGTCATTCCACCTATGCCTAAATCCTGGTGAATCTAGATATATTTAAGGTAATGCCTTCACAAGTTGATTTAAATTTAAAGGATAGAAATGATATCAATATTTGGACTATGAAGGGTTACATTTTAGATATTGTATATGTAGTCATAAAGGTCATTTGGTAAAAAATTATTCGAGTGTTAAACATATAAAATTAAATACTTGGTGAAAGGTGCTAGTTTAAAAAATATGATTGAAGCATATAGTGAGAGTGAGGAACCTGAGGTGGTTCTCCAAATCCAGTGGAAATAATGGACCCAGTTCAAGAAAATACTGTTTGTGTCTTAGAAAATATCAATACTAAAAGTAAAAATAAGGAAAATTTATCTCTAGTTAGGAAGGTCTAGACAATAGTATTCAACCAAATCATTGATCATTGGACACAAAGGACTAAATTGAATACTAATGTGGGACTTGTGGGCAACTGAAAAGAGGTCAAAAATGGGTTTTATGGATATGTTACATTTATTAGACCATATAAAATAAAAAAAGGGTTTATTGTATAGGTATCAATCAAACAAAGGAAACATATAAAATATAAAGGTTCAAAGGATTAACTCATTATTGGGCACTAGTAACAATCAAATATAGAGTCTATTTTAAGGGAATGATGTATTCAACCATTAATTGCTTATAAATACAACACTACTATCATTTTTAATTATGAGGATATTGAAGTGATCTAGGAGAGATAATATTGGATCTCTTTTAATGGAATTATCTATTGGTTTAGTGTCCTCTAGCTAATTTTGCCTAACCTACATGACAAGATAATGGGACATTATTAGACTCTAATAAGATGTAAGATTAAAATAAACCCTTGTGTTATAAGTATTTTTAGGGTGATTTTTGATGTTATTGAAGATAAAGATACTATATTTGAGGAATATTATTGGGCTTTGGGGGAGCATCACATGTTACTAGCTAATCCATAGCATCACATTTTATTCCACATATGAAAATTTTTAACTCAAGACTATCTAGATCCATTCATGAAACTTTCCTCTTCAATTTTAGGACCCTAAAGTTTCTAAATCCATGGGAAATTATATAGTGGAATTTTAAATGAGGACTCCATTTCAGAAATGGGTCATTCCACCTATGATCAAAATTTGTTGAATCTAGATATCATTAAGGACATGCGTTCATAAGTTGATTTGAATTTAAGGGATAAAACATGAGATCAATCTATAGAAATTGAAGGGTTACCTTTCAAATTTCATAGGTGTTTTCATAATGGTCATTTGTTAAAAAATTCATGATTATTAAAAATAAAAAATTAAATACTTGGTGAAAGATGTTAGTTTAAAATATAGGGTTGAAGCATATATTGAGAGTGAGGACATAGAGGTGGTTCTCAAAATACTAGTGGAAAACATGGACCTAGCTCAAGAAAATACTAATTGTGTCTCATAAAACATCAATACTATAATTATTTATTATGAAAATTTAACTACAAGTGGGAAGGTCAAGGCCAAGGATTCTGAAAGTAAAACTATTAATGGGATGAAGGCTTGGGCTCGATTAAACAATATATATAAAGGTGTGGGGAATCCTCCTTCAACTCAAAACATAATAATTGATTATAAAATATAAAAAATGGTGCCATATAGGTAGATCATCAATTTGTTCCAACAATAGTATCATATAAAATTCAATAAAAAAAAGACACCCCAAAGGAGGCACAAAATGCTTAAGTGTTGTAGAAAAACAATGTCTGAAAATTCAATTTAATAATATTTTTGAGATTTTTCTATTTTTAAAAATTGTATATTTTAGGACCAAATGTGAAATTCAATTGAATTTTATATTATAGACTAATTTTAGTTTTTATAATATTTTTAGAGCTACGCGCACTTGCATGCATGAATTACTAAAAATAGTAGCTGCTAAAAACAGATGTTTTATTTTAGACATTTTTTTTTTTATGAATTTTTACATGTAAAATCTAAATCCGAGTTGAGTCTTATATAATCATGGTTTGGGTTTTTAATTATTTCAAGAAATCAATACAAATCAATACTGAGTATTATTTCAAGATCTTGGCCTATTTGTAATTTTCTTGTTCTTGATAGTTTTTGGGTTCATTATTTGCTATTAGAGCAAGTTTAAATCTTGGAGGAGTAAAGAATGGTGAGAGGATGAGGAGGTATGACATAGATTAATTGTACTATATAATATTTATAGAAACAAGTCTAACAATTAATAGAGGTCATCACCAATCAATAAAGAAGACAAGGTGGTGATGGGGAAGACACAGATCATGATGAATAAATTCAATAAGAAGAAAAAAAACAAGAGAAACCACCATCAATGGAAGGGAGGATGGTTTATGGTTTATAAGGAAGAAATGAATGAATCAAGGTTGATTTTATAAAATATGGAGGTAGTTAAAATTAGAGGAGTTGATAGATTGGATGAATAGCTTGGAGAAGTTCTTTGAGTGGAAGAATATGAGAGAAGACAAGAAAGTAAAGTTCGCATGTATGAAATTGAAAGGTTATGCAATGATTTGGTGGGATCCCCTATAGAAAGAGACATAAATAAAAGATAAAGAGAAGATTAATTCATTGAAATATATGGAGAAGAAGCTGAGGGAAAATTTTCTTCCAATGGATTATGTACAAACCCTATAGAAAAGATTTTAGAATTTAAGGTAAAAAGATCACAACATACAAGAGTATATAGATGAATTTTATAAGTTTTATATACAAGTGGAGCATGATAAAACATATAAAAATATGGCTAAAATTTATGTGATTGGTCTGAAATTTTATGTTCAAGATGAATTAAACATGCATATAATACTTAACATGGAGGAGGCTTATCAATTAGTTTTGAAGTTAGAAGAAAAACAAAATAGACAAAATTTCAGAAAGACATATATTGGTCTAAAATGAGGCAAATCCCATCTAATAAGGGAACAAGGTGGGTTTAATACCACTAGAAGTGACTTTAATGCCAATAAAGGTGAGTCGTCATTTGGTGTAGAAATGCAAGATGATAATAGACAAGGGTTTTAATACCAATGAAGAGGAAGAGGATTATAGAGAGAACGAGGTTATGGAAGTGCTAGAGGATGGTTTCCAAATCAACATATATCTTATTAAAAAATATGGAAAATAAGGTCACAAAGCATTTGAGTGTCCATGCTATCAAGATAAAGAAAGGAGGCAAGATTACCAAAGTGTAAATCTAGTTGAAGCTAAAATAGAAGAGCAAAATACTGAAGTTCCACTAGTTGATGTTGGAGATAATCTCATTATGAGAAGAACCATGATCACTCGAAAGAAGGATAAAGTAAATAATAAAGAAGGTGTTGATGCATGGCTATGGTCAAATTTTTTTTGAACATGATGTACTTCAGGTGGAAAGGTATGCAAAGTAATTATAGATGGTGGTAATTGTGAAAATATGATTTATAAATAAATGATTGAAAAAATAAATATGCAATGTGAAAAGCATCCAAACCCTTATCATATATCATGGTCTAAGAAAGGGAATGAGGTTACAATAGATAAAAGGTGTTTAATACATTTTTATATAGGAAAAACTTATGAAATATGGTGTGATGTTATTCTGATGAATGCATGTCATGTGCTATTGGGGAGACTATGGCAATTTGATAGGAAAGTAGTTCATGATGGAGAAAATAAAAAATACACTTTTTGTAAAGGTGGTAAAAATGTAGTTTTGTCACCTCTTAAAGAGGAAGAGACAATAGAAAGCATGCTCTCTACTAAAGAATTTATCCAACATAAGAAGGTAGCATGTTATTGTTATGCATTAGTAGTAAAGAATAAAGAATAAAAGTAGTAAGAGTGTTCAAAGAATATGCAAATGTTATGCAGGATGAGTTAAAAGATGGTTTACCACCGAAGAGAGATATTAAATATCACATTGATTTTATTTTGGGATCAACTTTAGCCAATCAAGAAGCTTATAGGATGAGTCCAACAGAACATGCAGAACAAAATAAATAGGTTACTAAATTGCTAAGGAAGAAACTGATAAGGGAAAGTATGAGTCCATGTTCAACACTAACATTGCTCACTCCAAAGAAAGATGGAAGATGGAGAATATGTGTAGATAGTAAATCAATTAATAAAATTACAATAAAGTATAGGTTTCCTATACCTCATTTACATGATATGATGGACGTGCCTGTAGTAGAAAAATATTTTACCAAGATTTATCTAAGGAGTGGCTACTATAAGATTTGAATTTGTGAATGAGATGAGTGGGAAAATGCATTAAAGACTATGGATGGCTTATATGAGTGGATGGTGATGTCGTTTAGATTATCTAATATGCTTAACACATTTATAAGGGTGACGAATACAGTGCTATGAGAATATATTAGTAAGTTTATGGTTGTTTATTTTTATGATATTTTGATACTCAGTAAGACTAAAGAAGAACACTTACAACATTTGAAAAAGGTACTAGATTTTTTAAGAAAGGAGAAGTTATATGCAAATTTGAAGAAGTAAAAATTTATGCAAAACATTTTGGTATCTATGGGATTTGTAGTTTTAATAGATGGTGTGAAAATGGATGAAGAAAAGATAAAGGTGATTGTTGAGTGGCCTATTACAAAAAACATTACATAGATAAGAATTTTTCATGGTTTAGCATCTTTTTACAAAAAAATTATTAAAAACTCTAGTAGTATTGTGGCACCAATAATAAATTGCATGAGAGGGAAAGAATTTTTATGGAATAGATCAGCCATAAAAAGCTTTGAAATTTTGAAGAAGAGGATTATAGAAAGACCAATTTTACCATTACCATATTTTATCAAAGCATTTGAGGTTGATTGTGATGCTTCATTTATGGGAATTGGTGATGTGTTGAGTTAAGAAGGAAAAATAATAGCATATTTTAGTGAGAAATTGAATGAGTTAAGAACAATTATTCTACTTATGATGTTGAACTTTATGCAATTCTACAAGCATTAAGACATTGGAGGAATTATCTAGTGCCTAAAGATTTTATACTATTTACAGATCATGAGGCTTTGAAGTATGTGAATACACAAAAGAAGTTGAATAGTAAGTATGCAAAGTAGGTTACTTTCTTGTAAGGATATACTTTTGTGTTGAAACATCAATCAAGAAAATAGAATTAGGTAGTTGATGCATTGAGCATGATGGTAGCATTGTTAACTACTATGGTGAGTGAAGTAACTAGATTTGAAGTTATTAAAGAATTATATGATACTGATCCATATTTTAACATGGTAGTTAAGTAGTGCAAGAATCCATTAATAGGTGGGACAGATGTTATTTATGATGAGTATCTTATACAATATGATTATTTCTTCAAAGGGAAACAATTATGTATTTCAGTTGGGTCTATAAGAGATAATATAATAAGAGAATTACATAGTAGTCATTTGGCTGGACATTTGGGTAAGACAAAGACAATATCTTTGGTGGAGGAAAAGTATTTTTGGCCAAATATGAAGAGAGAAGTGACAAGGTATGTATCAAGGGGTAGAATATGTCAAGTAGCTAAAGGACATGAAAAAAATACTAGACTTTACATGCCATTACTGATTCCAAGAGGGCCATGGACAGATTTGAGTATGGATTTTGTGTTGGGATTGTCAAACACACATAAAGGTAATGATTCAATTTTTGTTGTTGTAGATATATTTTCTAAAATGGTTCATTTAATTCCATGTAATAAAATCAATGATGCCACTAGAGTTGCAAAATTATTTTTTATGGATATTATGTAATTGCATGGTGTTAAAAAAACTATTACTTCAGATAGGGACCTAAAATTTCTAAGTCATTTTTAGAGGACTTTGTGGAAGAATATAGGTAATAAGCTACAATTCATTACTACATATCACCCACAAATAGATGGTTAGATAGAAGTTGTGAATAGGAGCTTGTGGAATATTTTCAGATTCATAGTGGGAGAGAAGCCAAAGCAATGGGACTTGGTTTTACCACAAGCTGAGTTTGCATATAATAGTTTAGTGAATAGATCAATAGGAAAGTCACATTTTCAAATTGTTTATGGAAAGAATCCTATGGGCATTTTAAATTTGTTACAATTGCCAATTCTAGATGGAATTAGTGATGATGTAAAAGTGTTTGCAAAAGCATATGTAGTAGTGGCAAGGAGTAAGAAGAAAGTTTTAGGAAAGTAAAGAGAAATATAAAGTAGCATCAAATGTCAGAAGAAGATCTAAATTATTTGAAGGAGAGTTGGTAATGGTTTACTTGAGGAAATGGATTATAGATTGAGATTTGAACAAGATTAAAAAATACAAATGGCAATAGTACAATTAGGATAACTCATGCGAGTTGATTTATTTTCAACCAAAGGAGAATGATGCAAAAAAATAGGGTCCAAAAATTTAGTTTAATATATATATATTTTTTGAGATTCTTCTATTTTTACAAACTATATATTTTTAGGACCAGACAAGAACATCAAATTAATTTTTTCATATAGACTAATTATAGTGTTTAGAATATTTTAGGATATTTTTAGAGTTGGACATGCTTGCATGCATGACTTACTAAAAATAGAAGTTTTATTTTAGACATTGGCTTTTTTTTATAATTTTTTCAAGTCAACTATAAATCTAAGTTGAGGCTTATATAAGCATGGTTTGGGTTTGTAATTATTTTAAGCAATAAATATGAATCAATTTTGAGTACTGTTTTAAGATATTGGCCTATTGGTAATTTTCTTGTTCTTGATTTTTTTTTTGTTCATTATTAAACATCATGTGCCCTCTAACTAATAATGCAATCCACTTCAAGGCCATCCTTAGAACTTGCACTATTAGGTCCCTCCATCAAGTATTTCTCTCCAACAGGTCTCAGCTGAAGCTACCTAGCAGCCAACTAAGGTGGGTAATGGCTAACTTTCTTCAATAGGCTTATCATGTTTATTTTTATATACTCCAAGACATCCTCTACATTTTGAGAGCCACCTTGTTCAATTAGTTTGACAATTTTTTTAGAAAATAAATTGACAGTATCATCGATCATCTTCCAAATAGTCTTCTAGGCATTTTGATATTGTATTATAGGAGTTAAATCCTAAATAAAAGATGTTGTTGCCATAATTTTATCAAAAGCTCTAGGGTGTAGATTCAAGTCAAATGGCATGAAGGTTTCCTTAGATTATTTGATAATACAAATTCCCAGTCCCTCATTATGCAAAACATTAAAAACAATTCATTAGCTATTAGCTAGCTATCAATTCCATTCTTATCAGACTCGGGTGATTTTGTACATTCCTCCAATACATGGTCTGCTTGGTCAAAGTATGAATCCTTTATGTAATCACATTTATGTTTAGTAATTTTTACCTTGATAGATAATTGATGATAGACTGCCCATCCTAGGTGAGGGCTCAGTTTTCAATATCCACTAGAGTCAGGCAAGGAATAAGAAGGAACTTTGAGTAAACCAATCTTGAGAAACTATTCCAGTTGATCATGTGACACTTTTAGTTGTAGGAAAATTTAAAAGGAGATAAAATTAAGATTTATTTTCACTAAGAATTCAATAAGCACACCATCCTTATGTTGTACTACCTCAAGGTTCTATTGCTGCCATAAAAACCATAGAATTTTAGCTGAGAAAATAAGCCAAATTTTATGAAATAAAGGGTGAAATTTAACTTTAGCACATGATTAACCAAAATTACTATTTATCCAACCAATTTCACATTCAAAGACTACTTTCCAACACATAAGATAGCTTTTCCATAGCTTAGACACATATTAGCAAGAAAAAAAACATGCTCAATAGTTTCAATTTCATCACAAAAAAACAGAAACAAAAAGGCTTATTAAATCCATAAGTACTTAAGATAGAACCAATAACCAGAATTTTATACCTTAATATCCATCATAAATAGGATTTATTATGTTCAAGGTAAGAGGCCAAAATCATATCAAATCTAAAAATCTAGGTAGATAAAGGATCATACACAGACCAAATGTGATAGAGGGTGAGGTAAGGAAATTTTGAAAAGGAAATATTCTATAAAGAATTCAAGTAGAGAAATAAAAGAGAAGGGGTCCTTGAATCCACTTCATTATATCCCATTAATCTCCCTCTTCATCTATGAAGAGCACATTATTCTTCCCCTTCAATGGGTTTTAGAGTAGGGTAATTTTTTTATGTTGTGTGGTAGGGATCTGAACATTGGCTCTAATCTCTAACTATGAATCCCTATGAAAATGAGAGTAGAGGTCCTTGAAATTCTTGAATCCCTTAGTAAACCATTCAAAGGTAGAGAAACCATTGGTGAGGGGAAGCAATGTCTTGTTTATAAACAAGTTCCACCATAAAGATTTATACCCCTAACAATATGTCCCAAACCATTTAAAAATGTGTTTAAGTATGACAAGGGGCTTAATTACTTCCTATGCTAACCAAATTGAAGAAAAGATAGGTGACCCAACCACTTTAACAAGAAACAGAATAATGACAAGATATACAATATCTACCCGTTTCCAAAAAGTTTTTCCTTTGGGAAAACTGCTCAAAATATTGTTTCTACCCAAAAACTTCCATGGCTCTTCTATGAATGCTCTAATGATCCACTTTACTATCATTTTTATGCCCTGTAGCCTAAGATCTTTTAATCCTAGGACACCAATATTTTTAGGCTTCAAGTAGAAATGCCACGAGACTACATGTCTTTTCTTTCCTTCTTTCCGATCAGACCATATAAAATCTCTTATGATCTTATGGAGCACATTGATTTGAGACTTACCATAAAGCCAATAAGAGGCATAGTAGATGCTATATGATGAAAGTAACTTATGGAAAACTTAAATACTACAAGTTTAGGAAAGTGTCTCTACCACTTTGAAATTTTCTTCTTGATTTTATCAAAAATCCATTCCTACATGAGTTTGAATTAATATGTGAGAGAGAAGGGAATGCCCAAATATCTGACTATTTTATCCTATCCATTCCAAGTCCATCAAAAATTTGATAACCAACATGGGGGGTGTTTTTTCCATCCCAACAAATGTGATTTATGCATTACCATTTTAGATCCAAAAGTAAAGCAATATATATCTATTCTAGCCAGCACCTGAGTCAAATGACTTTACTCTAATGTGATATATAGTTTTGGGTCATTAGTAAATAGGACATCAATATTAGGAAGATAAATTACTTTGATAAGAGGTCCTATATCAAATAATTTGAGAAGATAATGTAATGCTTTTGCAACCAAAACAAATAGCAAAAAAGTAAGAGGGCATCATTATCTAGGACCATTGAATGTCTAGGGAATATGTCAATTCTCCATTTACTTCAATGATAGAAGAAAGATCTTTGAATAGGACATTAATCATTTTGTAGAACGTATCATGGAAATCAAAGGCTTGAATCATTCTCTAAATGAATGGCAACTCAATTCTATCATATGCTTTTTCAAATTCAAGTAAAATCAATTATGCATCCTAATTAGAGACCCTATCCCAGCACATCCATTCCCAACTAGTAATTAAGCTATCCATAATGTTTCAACCTGAAATGAAACTAGGTTGAGTCTATAATAAATAGTGGCCAATAAAGAGGAAAGTCTTCTTGCTAAAATCTTTGCCAAAATCTTGTGGGAAACATTGGGGAGGGTGGTTGGTCTCCAATTTTTAACTGAAGTTAGGTTACCATCTTGAGGAATGGTATTAATTTCCACTTTGTTGATATCTATTCCAAGGGTTACAATATCAATGAACTCATTAAAAACCTCCAGACACTCTTTGGCTAGCCCCTCATTGGATTTATAGAATTCAGTAGGGAAACCATCCACTCTAGATGCTTTATCATATTGTAGTGAATCAATAGTGGTTCTGACTTCATTTAAATGAATGTAATCATTAAGGAATATATCCTTAATTCATCTCACCTTTTTTGGAATGCAGGCATCACATATAGCCCTATTATTTTCAATGAGGCCACTAGAACCATCAAAAATGAAAATATTGGAGTAAAATTCATAGAGTCCTTTTATGTTGGAAGAATCCTACATAATCTAGCCATTCACCTCGATGCCATTAATATTGTTCCATGTGTTTTTGGCTTTAAGAAAACTAATGAAAACCTTGGACCCACTATCCCCAAGCTTTACCCAAGCTAGTTTAGAGAAGATTTGTGCCCCTTAGCAATATAATTTTGAGATGGTCTAACTTGATGTCTTAGGAGGTTAAGATCTTAAAGTAGTCCCCCAATATTTGGGTCATGTTCTAAAGTTATTTCCCCATATATAAGATTTTCCTGAGTATCCCTTGTAATGATTTTGCATCTTAGCTTTAATATGATCATATGTTCTAGAAAATTTCATAGAGATTTCCATACACGAGTTCTACTAATCAATTTTGGAGTTGGAGATATAGGTAAATTTCTTAATGTCCTATGATGACTTAACACCTTCAAAACACACATTGTTAGCTAGGTGGGACATATTAAACTTATAGAGTCCTTTGAAGAATAGGATATCCTTAATCTCCTCATAGTTAAATGAGAAAGCCATTATGAATACTATATTGAATAAAATGGAGTCCTTTAATGAGTTGTATTAATACGATAAAACTTCATTTTTTGGGATGAATTGTGTAATTATCTATAAATTTAGGAACTAAAATAATAGTACCAAGTGGAAATATATCCTCTCGTAGCTTTAATTTTTAATCCAACCATCAGGCCATATGTATATGCCTTACATATCATGTAATTTCATATATAAATTTGGTAATAAATTCGAGAACAAGTATTTGTTCTATAATAATATCACATACTTTACATTCATTTCCATATTTTAACAAACATTCTATATATTTTCATATTATTAAACTAGTTAATTTTTATCAAAGCCCATTTGTATTGTCCTTATGGATATGAAATTTTAAAATTATCAATCCACCATAAATGTTTCATGTTTCATCCAAACATAATTATTATAAAATAAACTATCAATCTGGGCTTTGACATAAATTGGTTGAGATAAATTATCTAGTTAATTTTGGAGGAAATTCCATTCGACACTAAATTTGAAAAATATCTTCAATATGCAAAGTACATTACATATGATTAAAAAAAACATAATGCATTGAATATTAAACATGCACCCTAAAAAAATATTTGGTAAGCATGGGATTTATGTAGACATAGAAGTGCTTGGACATATAAAAGCATGGGATTTATGTAGACATAGAAGTGCTTGGACATATAAAAACCATCTTTGAATCATAGAATTTTTTTGATATATTTATAAAATCTTAAACTTTAAATGTCTATTGGTCATATCTATGAAATTTTTTAGATGTGATTCATGGTTGAGATTACCTACTCTTATATTCTCTATGTCACCTTTCTCTTAGGAAAATTTAGAGTAAATATTTTAAATCATTTGTTATAACCTTGAATTTCTATGGGAGTCTACCAAAGATTGCCCATAAATTATTTTAATTGAAATCATCTAGTCTTTTAAATTACTTAACCACTTTCACCAATGTTTTTTAATTTATAAAAAGTGATTTACATTTTTTCCATCCCTCCCACCCTCTAATTTGGTTACTTACTATCCTTATTTTAATTACGCATCGAATATAATTACTATATTTTTATGTCTCCTAGCACATAAATAATGGTATGCATTAATTTTAATTTCCAAAATCTCCATGTTTTCACCATTACTATTATACATTATTAGTCATAGGGTGTTTGTATTATGCTTCATGATAATAAATCTAATCATTTTATCACACAATTGACATCTTTAAGTAATATATAATTTTAAAAATTAAATATTCAAAATTTTATCGGTCTTCTTCTAAAAATATTTGTTATGCATTGGTTTTAGAAATATAATTAATTTAAATTAAGTACATGGATCATCTATAAAAATACCTACGTGTTTTTCTTACCAGTAAATTTCGTTCAGTTAGTGTTTGTAAACATCTACCATAATTGTTTCTTTCTCCACTAGGTGATTCTATACAATTCTAATATTTTTTTTCAATTACGTTTTGTCAAGGTAAATAGTCATGCACAATATAATCACTATCATAACTAAAACATTAATAATTTAAATTTGAACTTCAGATATATATTATTATATCATCATAATGTTCATTGATAATTTTAGGTAAACAACCATCATCATTAATCATAACATCTCCGTTATTCATATCATTATTAATTATGACATTTAGTGGTGTAGGATTCAATCCAACTTTTAGTTGATTGGGATAGATGTTTTTCCTTGACTTTCAACTTATTTTTTCGTTTTTTGTTCTATCTTCCATTTTAATCGAGCTGGCAGTTTTAAATTTTATGCTTTCATGGGTTTAGAATGGAACCCATCACCTATGATTTTATAGTGAAATGGGAACATTTGCGATTATTTATGTTTCAATATATGTTTATATTGATGAAAGGGTAAATAAAAAAAGTTTATTACTATGAAAAAAAATCAAAGCAAAAGAGGTTAGGGAAAATATTTTAAAATATATAAAATAATGAAATTAAAATATTTGATTTACTAATATTTTAATAAATATATAATTTGTATGACCAGGATAAATTTTAGTTGTGAATTTTCATTAATTCACAAATATTTTGTTTTTATTAATTGGCATTTGGCTATTTTAGTGGGTTGTCAATAGTGTGGATTCACACAAATTATCTAGATGCAAGTTAGTTTTATAGGTCAACTCACCTACTATTTAAATTTATTTTAATAATTATAAATATATTTTTCCACTAATTTGAATGTGAATCTAAGCACATTTACTACTATATGTACTATATAATAATCCGACAACAAAATTATGAAGCATATATATAATTTTATAGCTTGTCAACACTAGTGTTGTCCTCTTGTAAAATTGTCACCCATATCCATCTATGTTACCTTCCAACATCCATGGTGGTATCTATCATTCATTTCACTTGTCAACATTTGTATCATTTGATAACATCTATGAACAATTTGGTTTTGTTTCTAAATCATTGGTATAATTCGAGAAGTCACTATATGTATTGAAGAGATAAAATCCAACCTAACCTTAAAAAGAAGTATATATTTAGATTCCCCTTGAAGATATATGTATTTTTTTTAATTGTCTCAGTCTGAGTTTGTATGAAAAAATTATGTCCTTTGAAAGTTACTTGCAAATGACAACCAGTTGCTAGAGGATGACAACAAGTTGCTCAGAGATAACATCAAGTTGTTTGCATAAGACAATAAATGGATGGTAGATGAATTTTTTTTGTCATATGCTATAACTAGTTTTCATCCACTAACAACTTTGTTGTTTTCTAATAACTATTTTAAAATAAATTATGCCAATTTCCTAAGGAAAACAAATTTGCATATAGACTCAACTTGAGACATTTTAAAAAATTTCATAACTATTAGAAGGGAATCTAAATATGTAATCATATTTAGGATTAGGTAAGTTTATCATTCTAATAATATTTGGCATATGTCAATAATGCCTAACATTTACCAGTGATAACACATCAGGAATCACTCATATAGATGTATGTTAGTGTTTACAAATATGTTTGTCACCATTGTACCTAGGTAGGCATGGGTTAGCATATCATATATTATTTATCCCATTTTCCCTACGTATTTTCATGTTCACCTAAATAACTTATACTTACTTTTTCCATACATTAGAAATGCATTATTAGAGTTTTTCAAAAATATCCAAGTTTATTTATGTATATACCACTAAAATTTACCTTATGTATAACACATATGAATTATAAAACATACACATTATGTCATGTATGTGTTTCTATATACATGAATTCTTATATGTATTTTTATTTTTGTGTCTAGTAAGGTGCTTTTATATAAGTAATGTCCTACCAAATTATGGCCAATTAAGCTATAATTCACATTGTATAATTGTAGTTAAGTTCATGGGACTAAAATAATCCTATATTTCATAAGGAAATGAAATAATTACCTAATTATTTGAATATAAGATGTAATTATATCCAATTAAACTTCAAATCACATTATATAGTCTTAATTAAGTTAATGGCACTAAAATTCGCTGAATTTACATCATTAGTTTAAGAAATAAACTAATTACATTAATTTTTAATGAAAATAGGTCTAATTAGATCTAAATTACATGGTATAATCATAATTAGGTTCATGGAACTAAAATTGGCCTAATGTTCATCCCAGATCAAAATATTTGACCTTCGATCCATTTTATTCTAAAATTGTTGCCAATTTAGTCCAAATCACATTTTGTAATCATAAACTAGTTCACGAGGTATACATTGGCCCAAAATATATTTGTAATCAAACCAAGTGAGTAATTAGTTCATTTTTTGATGAAATTAAGGTCAATTTAACCACTATATTTTATCATATATTAACAATTAGATTCACATGTCTTGACTGGACCAAATTACATCCCCAATTAAACCAACTAGCCAATTATTTCAATATATGAGAAAAGTTGGGTATTTTTTGTTCCAAATCACATCTTATATTCATAAATAAGATTCATGTGACTTAAACTGGTTCAAATTACATCCCTAGTTGAACTAATTGATTATTTAGTTCAGTTGATGATGAAATTAGAGTTAATTTATCCACATATCACATTATATTATTGTATTTATGTTCATATCACTTAAAGTGGACCATAATTGCAACCTTGATTCAATAAATCAACTAATTAGTTTAATATGTCAATAAATTGAATCCATTTTAGCCCTAAATCACATTTTACCATCACAATTAAATTCATGAGGCTCAAATTGTTTTAAATTGAACCAAAAAAACTACAAGGTTTAATCAATGGTGAAATTAAGGCCAATTTAGAAGCAAATCAAGGATCAAGGGTCTCAACTTGGTCTAAATTGTGTTCTTTATTGAACCAATAGATTATTTGGTTTTGTCACTAATGAAATGATGGTGAATTGAGCCCCAAATCACATTTTATAATTGTAATTAGCTTTATAAAGCATATTTTTTAATCAAATTACGTCTATGATTAAGCTAATTAAGTAATTAGTTAAATATGAGATGAAATTTACGTTGAATGAAAACTCAATAATAACTTATAGTCATAATTGCATTCACAATTGACATGTATTTCATCCCCAATTAAAATGATAAATAAATTGGTTTAATATATGATACAAATGGGGCCAATTCATAGCCAAATTACATCTTATATCCATAATTACATTCATGAGGCTTATATATGTCCAAATTACATCTTCAATTGAACCAATTAACTAATTAATTAAATGTGTGATGAACTTAAGACAAAATTTAACCTAAATTCAAATCATATAGCCACATTTAGGTTTAGAGGGCTTATCTTATCCAAAATTACATTCTAGATCAATCCAATAGTCTAATTGGTTCATGTTATGATGCTATTATGGCCCTTTTATCCCTAAATCACATTGTATAGCATAAATTGCATTTAAAAGGCACAAATTAGCCCAAATTGCATTCCTGATTAAAATAATCTAATAACTAGCTCAAATTAATAATGAGTTTCCATCCAAATTTTCCTACAAATCATATCAAATTGTAAAAATTAGTTTCACGTTGTTTAAATTGTCATAAATTATGCTTCTAATTGAACTAATTGACTAATTTATTCAATATATGATTCAAATGTCACCAATTTAGCCCTAGATCACATTTTATAGTCAAAATTAGGTATAAAGGAATTAAATTAGTCTTTATTATATCTTTGATCAAACCAAAAGACTAGTTAGTTCAATCAAAGACGAAATTAGGGCCAATTAAGCCCCAAATCATGTTATATAGTCACAATTAGGTTCAAGTGGCTCAAAATGGTCAAAGTTACATTCTTAATTAAACCAATTGATTAATTGATTAATTAATTAGCCAAAGTTTAATTTTACTCTAAATACCATCATATGTATGGTCCAACATAAGTTCACAAGTCTCAAATAGATTAAAAATACATCATTGATTGTACTGAATGCCTAATTGGTTTAGAGAATGGTGAAATGAAGGTCACTTGAGCTATAAATAAAATGGTATAGTCCTTAAATTCGCTTCAATTGCATTCTTGATAAAACTAATTAATTAATTGGTTGAATTAGTGATAAAATTACAATGAATTTATCCTAAAATCAAATCACATAGTCATAATTAAATTCATAGAACTCAAATTGACTGATATTATTTCTCTAATTAAATTAATCAACTAATTCAATTAATCTAAAATAAAAATAGGGATAATTTAACCTCAAATAACATTATATCATTAAAAAAAACCTTTAATAATGCTCAAATATATATGATCTCCCCTCAAATTGTTTTAAAAAAACACTGTACCAATCCACACATTGATCTTATTTACATAATTAATGATACTCAAGCGCATTAAAATGACAAATGGTGCAAAAATAGTGATATTTTGTCCCAAATAAACTTTCATTTATTTGATGACACTCAATTGAAGTTTAATTCCATCAAAATATTTTAACCAACATATGATCAGCGTAAAATGACGGTTACTAATTGGTCAAATTCATTTTTAAACGATCTATCAAAATAAAATGATAACATACAAATGTATTCTTCCACTCAAACCAAGTATTTTTCATTCGGGCATTTCTTAGTAAGATCCTATCTAATCGGGAAGTACAAATACAAATATAATTAAATTAAATCACTTATTATGCACCTGAGAATTTAACTGTCCAATCTTGAAACATCATGAAAATTTGGATTCAATTTTCATATTGGTTGTCAATATAAAACTAAAATCCATACGTCCTATTGTGTGTTTCAACTTATGATTTGTTAAATTTGAAACACGTGTCCTAGTGTCATTTTTTGGCCAAATGGTGGCTGGGACCTAAAATCGTGGCATGGACATATGCACAGCTAAACTTGTCTTTTATGTTAAAAATGACAAACTCTAAATTTGGGCGTGATAAGATCTATAAATTAGATTTTTTTTATTAAAATTTGATTTAGACATCGAGGATGGTTTTTTTTTTTTTAAAATATATTATTTCAAACGTATTTTTAATTATTTTAAAAATTTTAATCTTATTAATTTTTAAATATATATAGAAAAAATACATTTTTATTTTTATTAATATTTTTTTTATTGTTTATTTATTTTATTTTTTCTTTATGAATCATATTTTACATAATGATTTTAAGCTAAGAGTTAAGAATTGAGGGTTATCTATTCTGTTAAAGTTATCTGGGTTACGATTCTAACTTCATTCCTTTTCATGTATCAAGTTTTGCTAACAACAAGAATTGATCCCTAATAAACTCTTTGTAAATCATGCAACTTCATCAAAAAATACTAAATAATGTCATATAAAAAGTAGCTCTTCAAATTCTGACTTTTAAGCCACTTCTACCTTACCATTTAAGGGGAAAAAAAATTAATATAAAAAACTAGACTTAAAATAATATATTTCATATTGATATATCATCTTCAAAATGTAATTGTAGGTATTTCAAATTTTATATATATATATATATATATATAAAATCAAATTTATTATTTTTTTATTAAAATCATATCTACCCTGATGTTTTTTTAAATATATTCTTGTGTGTTTTTATTGATACTCGAATGAATGTTTTATCTTCACTAAAAATTGAATAATAAATTATCTATATTTTATTTTCGATCTCAAATTAAATAAATACCTATATAGTTATATAAATATTTACTTTAAATTAAAATATTTAAAGATTTCCTACAAATTCTAAGATACTTGTAATATGTTAAGACAAACATCCATATATTGAGAAGATAAATAATCATAAATCAAATAAAAGATTTATATTGATAACACATAGATAAATCTACGTAATATTGCTCCCTTGTTATATTAAAGACTTCTGATATAATGTCAACATTAAAAAAAATCATCCCCAAACCATACATTACTCTTTATGCTTTATATAATAATGAATGAGGTTATGGTTATGTTTGTAGAGCATATTATTTTTCAAAATAGTTGTTTTTAAATAAGAATTGTAAAACAGTTTTTTTTTTAAATAAATTTTTTTATTAATAGCTGATGTCAATTAAGTTAATTATGTAATTGCTGTTCTTCTCTAGAAATAATATATGGATAAATGTATATTAATTATTGTGTATTTATATTTACAAATATTATTAATAGATCTTAAACTATATAAAATTGTATGAGTATTCAAACAATAATTAAGAGTATACTGATACTCAAAAAAAACCTTTAACAATAAAAAATAGAATAAAGACAGAAAACTGAATGAACACTTTCAATTTGAAAGCTGCCCAGAAAATTCATGTCATGAGTGCTCCTATACCATTGACATGCTTGAAAATTGTATGAATGCTCCAAAAAAATGAGTGAAAGTATGAAGAAATTTATAAAAATAAATAAAAACAGGGAGTAGAAGGATTGAAATAAGAATGGGAAACAATAAAAAATACTTCAATAATATATAATTTAAATATATTAAAATTATATAATTTAATAACTATTAAATATAATAAAATTATTTTAAAATATTTATATAACATTATAATATTAATTTCATAATTAAAAAAAAAATGATATATTAAAAATCTTCTCGTTAATTCTTAACTGATAGCTTCAGCTCTTCTATAAATATTCATCGTGCCAAATTTAATTAATTTTCCAACAATTTCTCTCTCTATATATATATATATTTATTGATGTTTATGATAGGTGAGAAGATAGAGCGAAATCGTCCTCTTCCTAAGTGCTTCGCTTGTGTTATGACGTCGGTGGCATAATTTGATTTTATTTCGACATTTATAATTAGAAACTTAAGTGCTTTGGTTATTATTTTGTTAACATTGAGATGAGGTATTACTGGTTGCATGTTGGCACTTTCTCGAGTAACGGCTTACACCGCCCGTTGCGTGTGAATATGGATCTGAGGCCATGAAAATGCTAACAAGATCGTATGGGAAGCAATATTTTCTATAAGCACGGGAGCAGATGGCTTTGCATATAATTATTATTTAAATCCTCTGACGAGGAAGTATTAGGGTTGAATAGTTCAGAATTTTCTTATCCAATCTCTATGTGGATTTATACAGGTAAAACTTTTCTATCACGGTTCCTAATTTAATTTCTAAAATTCCTGGGATTATAGTTGGAGTTGTTTTGGAACTGTGTGTTTACGACGGTGGTACCAGCCTGGCTATCATTGGGCTGCCTTGTTTTGATGGTTTGCCTTCACAAATTACTCTGCACAACTTGATCGGAAATACATGAGTTGAAGAATTCAACAAAGTTGCGAGCTCCTTCAATACGAAGATAAAATTCTCGATACAAAAGATGCAGCCCAATTATGTGTGTGAGAGAAATAAAGACAGAGAAGAACAATTTGTAATGCAGTGGCAATAATGTCAGGCACCCTACATAAGTATAACATGAATCCCAGCAAGGTACATATGATAAGCTAATCAATGATAGTAGAGATACCTCTCACATGTCGGTAAATAACACAATAATATTAGAAAATGAATCATATCAATGCATACCATTTATAAAGGTCATCAAAACAAGAAGATCAAAATAACTTCGAGTGTCTAAATTGATCTAAACAATCACAATTATGTCAAAATCCGTAATGCTAGTACTAAGACTAACAATGGGTGCAAAATCTATCATTAGCCAAATCTATTGTAATATATATAATAATATTATATAATACCAAATTTAAATATGTTAAAATTATATAATTTAATAATTAGTAAATATATTCAGGGTATTTTAAGGTGTTTATAAAATAGTGTAATTTTAATTTTGAACGATAAAGAATAATATATTTAAAAGTTTACTGTTAATTCATAATTGAACAAAATTTAACTGATTTTGCAAAAACTATTATAAATAGCAAAATTTATTTTATTTTTTATTATTATTATTTTTCAAATAAATTGACTGTTATGACAGGGGAAGAAAATGAATTAAATGATCCTTTTCTTAAGTACATAAGAGTATGTGGCTTGTGTTATGATGTCTGTGGTCTAATTTGATTTTATGCCCAAGTTTATAATTATATATTTAAGTGTTTTGGTTATTAATTTGTTAATATTGAGATGAGGTTTTGGTGGTGTCATGTGGACGCTTTCTCAAGTAATAAAGTATTGAGGCTAAATTTGATAACCATATAGTTGTATACATATTTTTTTGTTCTGAATATAAATTTTGAAGAGACTGTCAAAAAGATTATATTTAATATATTTTGTCTAAAATGTTTCCCTTTTATAAGAACTATGATAATATTTGAAAGGTAATGTTAAAATAAAGTTTTTTGTTTTTTTTAAAAAACTTTTAAGTTACATTTGATATTCCTCTTTTTTATAATTAAATAGTTATAATTATTATTTGTTAATGTAGGTTCTTTTGATTTATTATTAAAAATAAATAAAACAAATATAATTTATTAAATACTACATTCATTAAAAAAATTAACATTATTAAAAAAAAAGGAAAAAAAAAATTTAAAAAAGTGAATTACATTTACTATTTCTCACTCCTACTAAAATTGTATTAAAATAGATCTGCTTACTTTATAATTTTTGTCAAAATAAATCCTTGTTATTAATAAAAGATATCATATATATATATATATATATATATATATATATATATATATATATATATATATATATATATATAATGTAAATAATAATTATTTAATTATAAAGAGACACGAGGAAAAGTATACACGACTTAATACTCAAAATGATATATAACAGACGATTTGCCATGACGAATCTTCGTCATTAATAGTTAAAAGGATACATAACAAACAACTTTAATCCTCCTTACATTTTCAAGATCTCATTAAAAGTATGTCAATAGTCTAGTCGATTCATTGCATTAATACTGAAGAAAAAAATGAAGGGTCGATGAAGATTCCGTATGCTCGTTTGAAGCGATCACCATGCAATTTCTCTGCTAAGGAAGCTTCAGCTCAGATTTTCCTTTCCACAATTTGTAGATCGACAAGTGCATTAAATATGGTTCTGATCGTTGCTGAGAAGCATTACTATGGCAAAGACTTTGAAATAAGTTCTTTTGACTCTACAAAGCTTGTTGTTGTTTTGACTCTTTAATTTAGCGAGAAGTAGCGTGAGCCATATATTCTAGCTCAAATCAATCTTTGAAATAAATTAAGCTGTTAACATCATCTTTTGAATAATAGAGACCAATTACGACCTAAAAAACTAGGCCCCTGTCGTGGCTTTTCAGAGATCACAGGCCGCATTTGCCACCGATTTCCCATTCCTTTGGTTTCGCAGGATCAACAATTTGGGCCATGGATTGTTCAAAATATTAAAACAAAAGCCAAATCTGTACATATACGACGTAGATTGGCAGATTGTTGCGGAAAAATGTAATCAATGACAATAACTAGTGTGGGTCTGAACATGTTACAAACACGACTTTTAAATACTACAAGACTTAAGCCTTTGTGGAAATATGTAAAGATCCGGCAGTATTTCGGTAGATCTGAACTTAAAATGAAGTTAGACTACGTTTATTGCAGGATTTTCTAGGTTTCTTTCTTTTGACATTGTTTGCGCAAGAAGTCGAAGTACAAAAGCAACCGCTGGTTTCAGCACTTTATATTTTTGGAGACTCGGCCGTAGATCCTGGTAGGAACAATGTGCTTCATTCTCTTCTCAAAGCTAACTTCCCTCCCTATGGGAGAGACTTCCTCAATGGTCAACCGACCGGCAGATTTACAGACGGAAGATTAATAACAGACATACTATGTATACACTAATTCCATGCCGAATAATGCTTTTTGAATACATTATTGTTACGACTTAGAATAATGAAGGACAATAAATGCTACTGATATGTATTCGCAGAATGTGATACCACTAGAGAAATAACTAGAGAATTTCAGGAAATACAAAGCACTGTTAAAATATTATTCTTTCCTACCGACCTCCCTTGCTCCAGTCAACAGCTGCAGCCACCTAGCTATATTAAATGCATGATTTAAATTTGAATTTTTTAGACAACCGTTTCGCGTTGGGTGGCAAAAAGGGAGTTAGATGTATTGTCAGTGTAGAAAAATAGATTAGAAGAAAAGATAGAAATCTGTTCAGCAAAGATACAATTCAGCGTAGCAGCAATCAGAAAATAGAGTAGAAAGAAATACACGTAGCAGCAGTACCCTGTAGGAAGAGAGAGAGGGGAATGTCAGTCTGGAGAACGCAGCAATAAACTGTGCAAATGAAAGAAAGCATAATACAAGGTTCATAATAGAAAGAATGATGTTTTAATGGTAACAGTCTCAGTATATAAATTGCAGCATAACAGGGAGAAAATAGATGATTTACAACAGCATACAGTTCAACCAATAGCAAGCAAGAAAAGGACAGTTTGTAAGATTGATTTTTTTTAACAGCTGCAGTTATATGTTTTTGTTTATATGATAGGAGATTTGAATCATTTTAATATATACACACCTGTGTTATTTCCTGCCATCACTGCCCTCCCCTATTTCATATTTCTCTGTGTTGTTTCCCTGCTGCCTACCTAGACCTACATTTATTTATTTACTTTTCTTCCAACAACAAACCTCATAGCTCTAGTTTTTCTAACAACTAGTATCAGAGCTCTAGGTAGTAAGCCTATTTAGATATGGCAGCAGGTAGTTTGGATTCATGCCAGCACCCCCCTACATTTGATGGAAGGAATAACGATGTGTGGAGGATCAAAATGAAGACTATATTCAACTCTCAAGAGTTATGAGAGTTGGTTGAAGGTGGATATAATGAGGTTGTAGCCCTTTTATCCTTCAAAGCATTAACCCAAGAACAAAGGAATGTGTTGAAAGAGAATTAAAAAAAAGATGCCAAGGCACTCAATAGCATTAGCTGATTTAATCTTTCATAGGATAGCAACAACTATCCATTCCAAGCAAGCATAGGACATTTTGCAAAATGCCTATCAAAGGAGTGACAAGGTGAAACTTGTCAAGTTACAGTGCTTAAAAGTAGACATTGAAACCCTGCAAATGAAGGAGATTAAGTCTATCAATAAATTCTTTACAAGGACAATGAATACTATCAATCAAATAAAAATATGTGGTGATACCTTTGAAGATCAAAGAATCATTGAGAATGTGTTGAGGAGCTTTTCAATCAAATTTGACCCTTTAGTGGTTGCAATAGAAGAGTCAAAAGATTTGAGGCATATAGAAATAGATGAGTTAATGGGTTTCTTGCAAAGCCAACAAAAAAGGTTGAATAGGTCAGCCACCTCATCCCATGAGCAACCATTCAAGACCAATGTGAATGTGAATGGAAGGGGAAAATCATCAAATAATAGAGGAAGAGGAAGAACTTGCAGCAGTCAAGAAGGTGGAAGGCATAGCCATCAAGAGTCACATAGAAGAGGAAGACAAAGGAGCAAAAACACTTCAAAAGAAGGATCTACACAAAGGTATGATAAGTCTAGAATCCAATGCTATTATTACAAGATGTATGAACACTATGCTAGTGAGTGTGGAAAGAAGGAGTATGACATGAATAAGCAGAATCCAAATTTCTCTCATACACAAGAGACTAAATCTAAAAAGAATGAGAAAGGTGGAAGTTTGTTCATATCCTAGAACATTCATGAGCAAAGTGGTCAAGATACATGGTATTTGGATATTGGTTGTAGCAACCACATGAGTGAGAACAAAGAAATGTTCAACCACATTGATGACTCAATCAAATTAGAGGTAAAGATGCAAAATAATTAGAAGCTTCCCATCATAGGCAAAGGAAGCACATCTATTTTCACCAAGCAAGGTGACAAAAGATAGATTCAAGATGTTTATTATGTACTTAAGTTGAAACAAAATCTTATTAGCATTGGGTAGCTTGTCCAAAAAGAGTATAAAGTCATATTTGAGAATGTTGAATGCATCATATTTGATAAGAATGGTTGCACTAAGCAGATTGCAAAAGTCAAGATGACAAGTAGTCAGATGTTTCCATTGAGAATGTAGAGTGATCTCGCAGTAGCATTCAAAACTATAGTATATTTGTCTACTCTATGGCACCAAAGGTATGGGCATTTGATCTTTCGAGCACTGAACCTTATTTACAAGAAGCACATGTTGAAAGAGCTAGCCCTTATAGAATATCCAAATAAGGTGTGTGAAAGATGCATATTGTGAAAGCAACATATAAGTTCATTTTTTGTGGGTAAAACATGGAGAGGAAGAGATCCTTTAGAGCTAATCCTTTCAGACTTGTGTGGTCTAATAAAGACCTCTTTCCTATCCAAGATTGTCTACTTCATGACATTTATTCATGATTTTAGTTGGAAGATATTGGTGTATTTCTTTAAGAATAAATCAAAATAAATTGTGAAATTTAGCAATTCAAGGCCATGGTGGAGAAGAAAAGTGGCCACTACATCAAGATTTTGAGGGCCGATATAGGGGAGAGTATATCTCTAATGAATTGATGAATTTTTTACAGGATCTTGGCATAAAGAAGCAAGTTATATCAAGGTATATAGTACAACAAAATGGTGTGGTTGATAGAATGAATAAGACCATCCAAGAGATGGCAAGGAGTATGCTAGAGGCAAAGGGTTTGCTTAATTATTTTTAGACTAAGGCTATAGCAATAGTCATATACTTAATGAATATTTGTCTAATGAAGAGTGTTAGGGATATGATCCCTCAAGAAGCATGGAGCAACCAAAAGCCAAGTGTCAAACACCTTATACTGTTCATTTGTATGACATATGCGCATGTGCCCAAACAAAGAAAGACAAAGTGTGATGAAAAAAGTGAGAAATGCATATTTATAGGGTATAGTGACCAATTAAAGGCTTACTAATTGTAAAATCCCATCATCAAGGAGCTCATAACTAGCTAGGATGTTCAATTCATTGAGCATGGAGCTTGGGAAGAGATATAAGAAGAAGAACATGTGCAAATAAGGGTTAATGGACCATTTATTGAATCTAAAGTATCAGATGGTACAACCACCATTGCACCATGTTGGACCCCTATTTCACAAAGGGTTGATTCATCTAATGGTAAAAACCATCAAGGAGGTCAAGGATTTGTTCATGAGTCAACATCCTCCTCCTCCAACTCAAGTCAACACCAAGCGAGGACAAGAAGCTTGCAAGAAGTCTATGAGTAGTCAAGGTATGAGCAAAATGAAGATGAAACTATGAATTATGCTCTCTTTTTATCAGTTGATCCTATCTACATTGAAAAAGTAGTGAAGGATAGTGAGTGGTGTGAGATAATGGATGAAAAGATGTAAGCCATAGAGATAAATCAAACATAGGAGTTAATTGACCTTACAAAAGGAAAATAGGTTATAAGAGTTAAGTGGGTGTAAATAACAAAAACCTATCCATAAGACAAGATAGAGATGCATAAGGAAAGACTAGTGGTAAAGGGTTACAATCAAATTTATGAGATGTAATTATAATGAGACGTTTTCACCAGTAATAATGATAAAAATAGTGAGAAAAATCATAATCATTATTTCTCAACACAAGTGGAAGGCACATCAAATGGATGTCAAGTTGACATTCTTGAATGGAGTGCTATAAAAAGATGTTTATGTGGGATAGTCACCTAGATATGAGATTCTTCCTCACAAGAACAAAGTGTATAAACTGAAATAAACATTGTATGGGCTCAAAAAAGTGCCAAGAGCATCTTTCAACCATATAGACTCTTTCTTGTTGAGCAATGGCTTTAGAAAAAGTGCAAGTGAGCCCACACACTACATCAAAGCATGAAAAGAAGGTATTTTGATTGTAGTTTTGTATGTGGGTGATTTAATATTCATCAAGAATGCAAACCAGACAATAGAATAGTTTAAAACAACCATGAAGAATGAATGTTAAAGTGGATTTGGTCTTCTTGAAGTATTTTCTTGGGATAGAAGTTAAGAAAATGGATAGTAGCATCTTCATATGCCAATATAATTATACAAAGGATATTTTGGAGAGCTTTAAGATGTTGAAGGATAATCTAGTATTTACTCCAGTCGAAACAAGTCTTAAGTTGGGAAAAAATGATTGCAACAATAATGTAGACCCCACAAACTACAAGATCTTACTAGAAAGCTTAATGTATTTGACTATAACTAGGCTGAACATCATGTATGCAATTAGTCTCACATCAAGATTCATGAAGACGCCAAGGGAGACACATTGGTAAGTGAGAAATAGGATATTGAGGTATGTGAATGGAATAAAAGATTATAGAGTTCAGTATATAATAACGGATGAGTTTCATATCGTGGGTTACACGGATAGTGATTGGGCCGATAGTCTTGATGATCAAAAGAGCACTTCAGGATATGTATTTCATCTTGAGTTAGGATCCATATCTTGGGATTCAAAAAAATAACCCATAATATCACTTTCTATAGATGAAGTGGATTACATAGCAGCCAATGCAATAGCATGCCAGACTATATGGTTGAGAATGATACTCTATGATTTGCATGAAGAGAAGGAATGAGATTTTATGGTATATTGTGACAATGTCTTGTTCATAGTATTTTTAAAAGATGTTATCTTTCATAGTAGGAACAAGCACATTATAATCAGTTATAACTTCATTTGAGAGTTAGCAGCAAATCATATGATAGAGGTTAGATTTTTCAAGTCAGATCAACAACTAGCTGATATTTTTATTAAGTCATTGTCTAAATAAACTTTCATACATTTAAGATGAAGTTTAGGGGTCATTAATGTAGTAGCATTAGGTCTACAAAGTTTTACATTGTCTTCAAACTCCTACAACAAAGCTCTCGACTCCAACAGTGTAGCTATGGACTCAAACATGTTAGCTATGAACTTTAGTAGGCTAGCTACGGACCTTGATAGTCCAGTAATGGATTTTAGTAGGGTAGCTATGGACCTCGAGAGTCCAACTATGGACTTAATAAGGCTAGCTATGGACATTAAATGTATGATTCAAAATTCAATTTTTTTAGATAGTCATTTAGCATTGCGAAGTAAAAATTAAGGAAGGTGTGTTTTCAAATGTAAACAAATAGGATAAAAGAAAAAATAAAAATATGTGCAATAGAAGTACAATTCGCCATAGTAGTAGTTTATAAATAGAGTAGTAAGATATACATATAACAGTTGCGACCTGTAGAAAGAGATAAAAGGGGGAATGTAAGCCTAGAGAATAGAGTAGTAGACTATGCAAGTAAAATAAGGAAAAATAGAAGGTTCAGATTAGGAGGAAGGATGTTTTAGTGACAAAAATTAGATCATATAAATTGAAATAGAATAGGGAGAAAATAGAGGATCTACAATAGCATATAATGCGACTAATAGCGAACAAGAAAATGATAATTTGTAATATTTTTTTTGTGACAGTTGCAGCTATATGTTTTAGTCTATATAATAAGAAATTTGAGTCATTGAAATATATACAAATATGTTTTATTTATATCCATCTCCGCCCTCCCCTGTTTCATATTTTTCTATGTTGTTTTCTTACTGGCCACCTAGGTCTGCATTTATTTTGTTTTTTCCTTCCAACCAGTCATTAGAATTGTAGATTTTCCAACAAGAATGACTACCAATTATGGTTGGCCATTAAAATGCCAACAAGATCGTATCAGAATCATTATTTGGTATAATCATGGAATAGATGACTTTGTAAATAATTATTATTTAAATCTTTTGATGAGAAAGAAAAACAATGTTGGACAGTTCCAAAATCTTCTTATGCAGTTGCTAAGTGGATTTATATAGGTAAAAATTTTCTATTACAATTCCTAATTTAATTTCTAAAATTTGTGGGATTATAGTTGGAGTGGTTTGTGGATAGAGTGTCTGCAGAGAGGGTGTTATGAGACTAGCTATCATTGGGCTGCTTTCTTTTGGTTGTTTGCCTTCATAAATTACTCTGCACAACTTGATCAAAAATACATTTGTTGAGGAATTCAATGAAGTTGTGATATCCTTTAATATGAAGATAAAATCATTGGTAGAAATGATGCAACCTAATTATTCTGGTTTTCGAATAGCTTATATAAATATATACAATAAGGTGGCTGATATTGTTAAATTTTTGAGTAAGGCAAAATGATTACTTTATTTTTTTAATCAGTACAATACTTTCAAAGAATTGTTTACAAGCTTTATCCCCAATCTTAAGCTAATGAAGCCTAACTTTGACTTGATATCCTTGGGTATTGTATTTATCTGCAATTTGAATGCGGTGCCTTATGGACACAATTCTCACTTACAGTATCTCATTTAAGAGATCTTTTTATAGAGCTAGGGTCATGTAGCTCAGCTCTAAGGAAGTAGTAGATTATAAGTGTCTCTATATTTTGGCACGCTGATGGCCAACGATACATAAAAATTGGTAGGTCTTTCAAATTATGTCATTGCACTAGAGAATCCAACCAAATTCTTGGGAGGGACGTGATCTTCTATTGTTTATCAAAATGGGGTTCCTCTGGTAGAAGTCCCTTGGATCAGTGTCCTCAATCTTTATCGTAGATGAATCCACTCTATCCAGGATATCTTTTGGAGATGCTCTCACTCTTGGCTACCCTGGAAGGATGTGAAAGCTAAATTTTTTCTTGCCAATGTAGACTAAGAATCTTAAAAGGAATCCTCAATGCTATCCCTGCCTCCATGCCCCATAAAATCTCGATCAAATCCACTAGACCATGGTGGAAGGATAGGAAATGGTATGTTGAAACCCTTTTCCACAATTACACTCCTTGGATTGGCTATAAGTGGCTCACCCAACATTTGTCCATGGTTGACAATCTTAACAACTATTGGGGATTGCACTCATATGTGAAAAGATGGAGATTTTATTTCAACATTGTTTGGGGGGCTTGTGTGAAGCCCAAGCTTGCTCATTTTGTTTGGTGTATACTAAACCAAGGCTTACTTATTACTAGAAGGCTCATTCAACTTGGAGTCCAATTGCCTACTTGCCCCATATGTGGGCACCTTGAGATGCTTTCTCATCTCTTTTGGTACTATCCCAAAGATCAAAGGGTCTGGTCCTAGATCGATGATCTTTTTGGGCCCTTCCAGCCCGAATTCTTCTTTTGGCAGTACATCTTCCTTGGAGACAAACCCACGCCGTCCTTCAAATTCACACAAGTCTGGGATAATTTTAGAGTGGAGATTCTCTTCTGGATTTGGAAAGAAATAAATGAATATGTGTTCAATCATGTTTCTTTTGATTGTAATATTTATGCTTTGCACAAATCTTCTATTATCTCCAATGTTCTTTTATAGATACAAGTCCAAGCCAATAAACTGCCTATGGAACTTTGGTATCTCTAGGACCACCTATCTCACTAGTGAGATGCTCCTTGTACTATGGCTCCAAATCCACCCTCTCCACCTAGGGATCCAAAATGGATGACAGAGTGCCTCGATTTCCTTGTGGTGGGAATCATCGTAACCGTTCAAGGCGTCGCTATCATAGCAACACCCTATACCAGTGCATTTCCCCACCTTGGCAGCAATGAGGGTGGCACCCATCACTCCTTCCTCTGTTGGTTAGGATGGCTGGGGCACTCCTCCTCCATGCCCAGATGCTTTGGGGGCACCACCTACAGGCCATGTAGACATGAAGGACAAGTTTCTTAGGCTCTCTTTGGCTATTTGGCCCACTCGGACTCAAGCAAATGATGAAACGGACATGGCCTAGGCTATTGGTTGGGAGCCTATTCTAGATGTCAATGACTTCCCAAGTTTGGCCTAGGGTCCAGATGATATGGATCTTCCTCCTTCGGGCCTTGCTCTTGCTACTTGATAGTTTTCTCTCTTTTGTCTTTTTTTGTGACTGGTTTCTAGTTGCTGCCTAGATTTGATACTTTGTTCCTAGGCTTTGCCTAATGTTTTGTGGCATGCTCTCATACTACCCCCACCTTTTTTTTTTGGTTAATTATTTATATATTTCTGTTAAATTAATATATAAACATATTTCATCCATAAAAAAAAATAATATGTCTGCAGGCTTTGAAGAGGCAAGAAAGGGTTGCTGTGGAACAGGTTTGTTAAAGACCGCCATACTTTGTAACAACGGAATTCCAGTTTGTCCTGACGCATCCAAATATGTTTTCTGGGATAGGTTCCATCCAACAATTACAGCTTATAACATTATTGCTAAAGACTTCTAAGGTCAGGCTGTCGCGTTGCTAACATGATGGCAATTAGAAAAAAAAATAATGGCAAAATTCGACGTGTACGTTGGTAAAATATAAATTGTCATCCTAAAGAACGAATATTATTAATACCTGTCATATGGCAGCAGTGTTATTTTTATTCTCAGGCAATCAATTCTTGGCAGGACTAGAATTTTGAATATGAAAATATTTTTTTTACAATTTTATATGCAATGATTGAATTGAATATAGTTTTTTTAAATAAATATAAAAAACCGAATTTAAGGAACCAATGAAATTTCAATGAAAAATGGATACCATAATTTAGAGTTAAACAGATTGTAATAAACATTAAAAAAAAAATTCTTCGTTAATAACAGTGGTCAATTTTCTTCATAGTTATATGCAGTGATTGAATTGAATATATATTTTTTAAATAAATATAGAAATAAATATTAAAAGAATTAATAAAATTTTAATAAGAGTTAAATGGATCTCAACCGTAATTTATAAGGAAATTTAAGAAACCAATAAAATTTCAATCCCATAATTTATATAAAAATTTAAGGAACCAATAAAATTTCAATGGATCACAATAAATACCATAATTTGTTTCTTGGTTAATAACATCGGTGGATACTTCCACAGTTTTTTTTATAGTTGACTCTTACAAAAAAATAAATTATAAAAGATGAAAATAATTCATTGAATTAATTTTTCTCCTGATTCAATTTTTTTTTTTTTTAAAAAAAAATTATTATAATAACATGTGGTAAGTAATTATAAACAATCATAATAAGTGAAATACAAAATTAATTCATTTAACTAATTTTGATCTTGGATACAATTAAAAATTTAAAGGTTTTTTTATCTTTTAATGATAGGGCACGAGAGCATGAGGTAAGGACACATGGTAAGCAATTACAAACTATCAACAATTGTGCGGAAATGTTAAAATAATTCTCAAGATTTTAATTTGCTTAACATTATATCAAAAGAAAATTTTAAAAAAATTGTATATGATTCTTTAATAGAGTTATTTCTCACCGAATAAACTTTATAAATATATTTTTGTATATTTTATATATCAAAACATACTATTTGATCACAAAAATTGATACAAATAAATATTGGACACTTTTTGTGTGTGTGTATGTTTTAATAGGTAACATTCACATGGAATTACTGAATTACATAGAACATCAGCATCTCAGTGCATATTTTGGAAATAAACATACAACAGATTGTAATGATGACTAAGCATACATCTAAATCAATGAGCTCCTTTGGTTAATCAGTCACAAGTAAGGGGTATTCACGCCATCAAAATCATCTTGAGAACAGTCTTGACCTGAACCATTTGACTCTCTATATCAAGTACCTAAAAGGATTTGTACCATGGTGGATAGATATAAGCAGCCATCATCCTCACCATTGGAACTACAACCCTTTCGATACTCGATTCCTTTTTCTATAGACATATTTGTAAATAATTGTGGATCATAGAAGAAATAAATTTCATGCTTTTAGGTATTCAAATTGTTGAGAAACTTTAGTTAAAGGTCACATAAAATAAATGCTTAAAGTGAATAAATTAAATTCAAGAAATGTTTGAATTTTAAGGAAGCCTACATATCATTGCGTACATAGGGAAATTGCATAATTAAAAATAATGCCTTCAAATCCTTGTTAATAATTAAACTAGTAACCTATGGAAGAGTGATTGGAAAACTATATAATAATTAAAGATATTAAATTCAATTTTTTAGTAATCCAAACTTATGACTATTCTTAGGATCATAATGATGGGATCTACTAAGGTTTCTCAAGGTGAGGCATTTGCAAGGAAGGTGGCAACAAAGAATGAGATGAAGAAGGTCATGTTTAGGGGTAGTGCCTCACCACCATCAAGATCTCTCAAGGGATCGAAGGGTTTTGTTGAATAGGTGGTGGCAGAGAGGAATGGAGGTTGGAAGCCAAGTATTTGCAAAGGGGTTATTCAGATAAATAACATATTAGGGTTTATTGAACTAATGCAGGGGAAGGGAGAATCAAATAAATCAATGATTGTCATAGTGCTACATATAGAAAGTGGTGTTTTTTGAAACTAATGATCCCATGATTTTAGAGGTTAGGACATGAGTGAAAGTATGGGTTTTGAAAGGATTCATGTTGAAATCAGGGAGGTCATTTGTGGAGGCTCGGTGTTCCTACTTTACTGAGGTCATGGGTGGGGGAAATAGGGATTGATGTCTTAGAGAGGGAAGAATGGATTTTGTCCAAGGGTTTGATATGTATATTTACATGCATATTAGAAACTCTTCCTACATTACATAGGTGGATTTCAAAAATTGTCAGCATCTAGTTGAAGGAAATATTGACATTCACCCTTGTGTTAGAAGGATCTTTATCTTAATTTTTTATTCTGTTAAAGATAAATAAACTGTTATTAATGAATTTTTTTGGTCTTGGGATAATCACATTCTCTTGGTTAAGCCATGACACCAAGATGTTATTGTTCATACTAAAACCTTCAACACCAAACTGATTTGAATTCAGCTTCCAAACCTTCCTTACCAAATTTGGTATGATTTGGTGTTTAGAGCCATAGAGAATATTATTGGTGAGTTTTTGTTGATAGATGTTATGACTAAAGATAGGGGGCACTCCACTTTTGCCCATATTTTAGAAAACATACATATTTCAAGGATATTCTTGCGCAGGTGGAACTCAAGGTTAGGGACAAAAAATTATTTAATCACTTGGACTTTGAAGGGTTTTTTTTAAGATGCCACAGATGTTTTAAAACTGGGCATCAAGTTAACAAGTGTTTAAGGATTATGTTCAAAATACAAGTTCTTGGTGGAAGGATGTTGGGATTTAATATATTACAATTCAAGATGTTAATCATAGTGGGGATGAAAGTCAGGGCCTAAATTTAGTTCCATAAACCCCTATGGAAGCTATGGATTAGACCTATAAAAGTAAGGAAGTTTGTTTAAAGGCTTTGGTTAAGGAGGTGGATACCTTATCAAAGTCTGAAACTATGTTACAAGAAAATAATCTTAACATAGATACTAGAAGAATGTTAACATAGATATTAGTGTAGACTTGTTGACCTAGATGCTAGTGTATACTTGTTGGATCATACTCTTCTAGTAGTAAATGGCTTGTTGAATCCAAGGGATACTTTGGAAATCTCCATCTCTACATTGCTAAAACTTGAGAAGGGGGGAGAATATAAATTTATGAACAACAAAAGGAGAGAAAAGAGAAAAAAGGATCTGGAACCTTTGAACATATCTCTCAAATTTATAAAGGAAAATTTTATGCAAGAGATTTGGTAGCAACATTTTTATGACTTATGTTTTGGCTTTATTTTAGGGCAGCTGTACTTGTTAAAAATCGTATTTTGGGAGGCCTTATTCATGCTTCATTTTAGTTGATTTGAGGATGTATTTGGGATTTTATGTAGTTATATTTGATTGATCTAAATTTTTAAGGCTTTTTTTAAGTGTTTCATTTCCACGTTCAGGTCCCTATTTCAAACAACTTATCTTTAATCAATAATAATAATAATAATAATAATAATAATAATAATAATAATAATAATAATAATAATAATAATAATATGACAATTCTGAGTAACATGTTTATCTCTTTCTCAAGCATTTGTTAGAAACTGGAGCTAATTTCTCCAACTCCCTATTTGCCTCCATCATGCACGTAGTTTGCATGTCTAATTGCTTTAGTCTTCTCAGTTTACATGCAGAACTTCAGTTAAAGATTACTCTATTTACAGTTTTTTGTTTGTTCTTATTTTATTTATGTAAGACATGTTCGCAAGTTTTTGAATGCAGAATTAATAAGATTCAAAAATATTTTTTTGATTACTATAGCAATCTATGTCTACGTCCATTTTTTATTTCTATTATTTTGTTATTCTGCCTCTTTCAAATTGGTATCAGAGCGCAGGTTTCGTATTAAACTGCATTGGTTTTGTTAGTTTTTGTTATTTTTATTTTCTTCTCTCTACCCTATTGGAAGTGATAGGTGATGCATTTGTCTCTACTCTCAACAGCCAAAAAAAAAATTTGGTTTGGAGGACAATGCACCTTAACGATTCCGAAGGCTGTCAGGAGTGGAGACATTGGGGTAATTTTTAAGAAAAGTGGAGATGATGTGCATTTATTTTGACACAACCAAATTGACACGGGCTATAAAATGGGCATGAACTTATTTCCAACAAATATTTGTGCTTAACAAAATTCCAACAGTTATCTAGATTATCAAAACAATCTCAGCCAGTGAGTGAAGGGAACCAGTTTCTATTTTTTTATTTAATGCCTGTGCATTTTTTTTGCAAGAATTGAGTGAGATCATTGCAGTCAATAGAGCTAGCCAGAAGCACTGCTAGTTGAAGGAGATCATAGCAATAAAAATAGCTACAAATGTTGCACTTGCTTTGTATATCCTGTGTTTGTCCTCATCTAAGAATAGTGTAGCTAGCTAAATAGCAGACCCAGAGCACTGGAAACAAGATCCAGGGAGGAGAAAGGCTACAGCAGTAGTAAAATCCTGCAAGTCTTGAGACATGGCAACAAACAACAACATTTCTCAACTCCAGATTCCCATTTTTAATGGTAAGAATGATGACTTTTGGGAAATTAAAATGAGAACATTGTTTTGCTCACAAGATGTTTGAGATTTGGTATAAAATGGATTTGTAGAACCACAGGATGAGGTTGCCCATCAGACATTAACTCGAGCATAAAAGGAAGAGTTGAAAGAGAACAAGAAAAAAGATGCAAAAGTTCTATTCCGAATATAATAGGCAATGGATGAATCCATTTTTTTAGAGTTGCAGCAGTAATGAGATCCAAGTCAGCATGGAAAATCTTAGAGACCACCTATAAAGGTAATACAAAGGTGAAAGTAGCTAAATTGCAATCTCTTAGGAGAAATTTTGAAAATTTTCAAATGAATGATTCAAAGTCTATAAATCAGTTTATGGGTCAAGTATTGAATATTGTGAATCAAATTAGATCTAATGGAGAAACAATAATAGATCAGAAGATCATAGAAAAAATACTTAGGATTGTAACCAACAAATTTGATGCAATAGTTGTAGCTATTGAGGAAACCAAGGATTTGGAACAGTTATCAGTAGATGAATTAATGGGATCTTTGTTAACGCATGAATCCAAAATGAATAGGAATAATAATACTTCTTTTGAGAATGCTTTCAAGTCTCAAGTATCATTTGGCATAGGAAGAAGAAGATGAATGTCAAACTTTAGAGGAAGAGCTAGAGCCCGAATGGAAGGAACAATCTAGATCAAGGTGAAAACAATAATCAAAACTACAACAATAGAGGATGTGGCAACAATCACTTCCAACAAAATTCACAGAGGTTTGATAAATCTAACATTCAATGTTATTACTAAAAAAAATAGACATTATGTAAGTGAATGCAGAAAGAAACAAGCAGATGTGGACAATCAGAATGCTAATTACGCAAATGATTCTAATTCTAAGTCTAGAAGCTTGTTCCTCACTTGTCATGTTGCTCAAGAAAATGCTAGAGATATTTGGTTTTTAGATAGTGGATGCAGTAACCATATGACAGGGAATAAAGAACTCTTTGCTAGTCTTGATGATTATGTAAAATTTGAAGTGAAATTAGGAAATGATAATAAAGTGGATGTAATGGGTAAAAGAGTAATAAATGTTTTGGAAAAAAATGGTGAAAGAAGATTTATTCTTGATGTTTATTTTGTACTTGGACTAAAACATAATCTTATGAGTGTTGGACAGTTAGTACAGAAAGGTTACAGAGTATCTTTTATGGATAATGTTTGCACAATACTAGACAAATTTCCAAATGACAGGTTGATAGAAAAAGTGAAGATGACCAAGAATCGAATGTTCCCTCTTCAAATTCAGTCCATCCCAAGTAGAAGAGGAAGACCAATTCAAAACCATGCATTTAGACCAATCATGGCTATGACATTTAAGGTATGGACATTTACATTTTGGAGGTTTGAATTTGTTACAAAATAAAAATATGGTGAAGGGATTACCACCAATAGAACAACTAGGAAGTTCATGTGAAAGTTACATTCTAGCAAAAAAACATAGAGAGAGCTTTCCAGTAGGAGCTTCATATAGACCAAGGGTAATATTGGAGCTAGTCCATAGTGATTTATGTGGACCAATGCAAATTTTATCATTTGGAGGTAGTTCTTATTTTCTAACCTTCATTGATGATTTTAGCAGAAAGACTTAGATATATTTTCTCAAAGAAAAGTCTGAAGCCTTTGGAAAATTTAAAGAATTCAAGGCTATGGTTCAAAAGCAGAGTGGTCATTACATCAAGGTACTTAGATCAGATAGAGGAGGTGAATATATGTCTAATGAATTTCAATATTTTTGCAGATATCATGGCATTAAAAGGCAATTGAATACAAGGTACACACCAAAACAGAATGGTGTAGCAGAAATGAAGAATAGAACAATCATGGAGATGGCTAGAAGCATGTTGAAGGCTAAACATTTTTCAAATGAATATTGGGCAGAAGCAGTAGCATGTATAGTATATATTCTGAATACAAGCCCAACAAAGAGTGTCAAGTATCGAATTCCATAAGAAGCTTGGAGTGGTAAGAAGCATAGTGTACATCATTTCAAAAAATTTGTTTGTATTGCATATTCTCTTATACCATCTAAATTGAGAAAAAAACTTGATGATAATGGTGAGAAATGCATTTTTATTGTCTATAGTGAAGAATCAAAGGCTTATAAGTTGTATAACCCTATTTCAAAGAAATAGATTATTAGCAAAGATGTGGAATATAAGGAAGAAGAAGCATGGTATGAAAGCATTGATAAAACCATCACAATTGGAGCACCAATTCCCCAAAATAAAGAAGAGTCTGAAGAACAAAATATGCAAGATGATCAATCATCTCTACAAGCAAGAACAAGCACTCCAATAAGATCATCTAGGAGCTTAGCACAAGGTGAATCATCTGGTCATGCATGTCATCCTACTCTCAATTCACAAGTAAGTGATGAATCAGATCCAACTCTTGCCACTTTAACATAAAATTTTAAAGGTAAGAAAATGAGAAACTTGAATGAGATTTATAATCAAGAAGAAGAGAAGTTAGATTTAAGTTCAAATTTTGCCTTTTTCTCTCATGATCCTATGTATTATGAAGAAGCAGTTAATGAGGAACATTGGATAAAAGCAATGGATGAAGAGATGAATGCCATTGAGAGAAACCAAACATGTGATCTAATTAATCCACCTGAAGGTAACGATTGCATAAGAGTCAAATGGGTTTACTAGACCAAATTTGATGCAGAAGGAAAGGTTGAAAATCACAAGGCAAGGTTAGTAGCAAAAGTTTTTGCATAAGAACATGGAATTGATTATAATGAAACATTTGCTCCAGTTGCTAGACTTGATACGATTAGAATGGTTCTAGCAGTAGTTGCACAAAATATTTTGAAAGTATATAAAATAGATGTCAAATAAGATTTCTTGCATGGACATGAAGAAAAAGTCTACATATTGAAAAAGGCCCTCTATGGTCTCAAGCAAGCACCAAGAGCATGGTATAGTAGGATTGATTCATACATGACAAATAATGGATTCAGCAGGAGCAATAGTGAGTCTACATTGTACACAAAAATCAACAAAGAAGGTCAGATTTGGATTTTGTGTTTGTATGTTGATGATTTGATTTTCACTAAAAATTTATATGTAAACACATTTAGAGTAGCAATTAAGAAAGAATTTGAGATGACAGATTTGGGATTAATGAAGTATTTTTTGGGCTTTGAAGTTATACAATCTAATAAAGAAATTTTTATTTGTCAAACTAAATATGTGAAGGATGTGTTAAGGAGGTTTATGGTGTTGAATTGTAAATCAGCACCTACACCAATTGTTATAGGGAACAAAATTAGCAAAGAAGACAAAGGGTCTAATATTGATTCTACAACATTCAAAAGACTAATTGGTAGTTGGATGTATATTACAGCTACAAAACCAGATATCATGTATGGCGTCAGTTTAATCTCTAGATTCATGGAATCACCAAAAGACTCATATTGACAAGTTGGAAAGAGGATATTGAGATATGTGGCAGGGACAACAAAATATGGAATTTTATATTTCACAACTAATGATTTTGTTTTGATTGGTTATACTGATAGTGATTTTTTAGGTAGCATTGATGATAGGAAGAGTATTTCTGCACATGCCTTTTTTTTCGAATAGGTGTGGTCACATGGGCATCCAAAAAGTAACCTTTAGTGACACTTTCATCAGCTGAAGCAGAGTATGTAACAGCCACATCAGCAGCATGTCAAGCAACTTGGATGAGGAGAGTATTGACAGATTTATTACAAGCACATATGTCAACACCAATCTTTTGTGACAACAAATCAGCGATTGCATTGTCAAAAAATCATGTTTTTCACAAGAGGAGCAAGCACATTGATACAATATTTCATTTTATTAGAGAGTTAATAAATAATGGAGAAATCCATTTGGAGTTCTGCAGATCTGAAGACCAATTGGCAAATATATTCACAAAGGCATTAACAAAAGAGAGTTTTGATTATCTAAGACAAAATTTAGCCATTGTAAATGTTGAAGTAGTTAGTGGTAGAAATTAAGGGGGAATGTTAGAAACTAGAGCTAATTTCTCCAACTACCTATTTGCCTCCATCATGCACGCAGTCTGCATGTTTGATTGTTTCAGTCTTCTCAGTTTGTATGCACAACTTCAGTTAAAGATTAGTCTATTTATAATTTTTTGTTTGTTCTTATTCTATTTATGTAAGCCCTATTCGCAGTTTTTTGAATGCGGAATTAATAAGATTAAAAAATCTTTTTTTAATTGTTGTAGCAATCTAAGTCTGTGTCCATTTTTTATTTCTGTTATTTTGTTATTCTACCCTATTCATGCTTCATTTTAGTTGATTTGAGGATGTGTTTGGGATTTTATTCAGTTATATTTGATTGATCTGAGTTTTTAAAGCTTTTTTTAAGTGTTTCGTTTCCACATTCAGGTCCCTATTTCAATCATCATCATCATCATCATCATCATCATCATCATCATCATCATCATCATCATCATCATCATCATCATCATCATCATCATCATCATCATCATCATCATCATCAAAAACCTTTTTTTTATTAATAATTTTATAAAAAAAAATATGACGATTCTAGTAACATATTTATCTCTATCTCAAGGATCGAATTAAAGATAACGCCTTCAAAATATATTCTATTTCTTTACTGTCAGTGCTGCTTTGGAAAGGGAGACCTTTTGATTGTTGAATCCCCAAACAATCTCTTCCTCCTCCAAAAGATTTTAGCGTCTAACAGTTCCGTGATCGTTAATTATTCTTCTTCCTATAGACATTCGATATTGAGAATGTGCTGAAATAAGGGTCTTGAATCACTTGCATCTTAGATAACAATGGGATTGTTAAAATTCTATTCAGCAGCAAACCAGAAAAAAAATGTTATGTATCTGTAAAATTTCAAACTAATACGTTGATTTATCTTAAACACCATATTATTGCGATAAATTTCCTCTTCTTTTGCTGCTATTTGGCTGCATTCGTTTCCTTATTCATATGCATCGCAAACAAGCTTTTAAACTCATGCAACCAAACTTATGAATTTTTTATCTTGTTAACAGCAATGAACGAGATGTATGTTTCACCATTTTTATCCATTCTATTCGCGGTGGTATAAATTTTTTATAATTGGATTACCCCGAGAAACGTTACTACATTGACATTCGGGATGCTGGAAGCTATAATAACATGACTGTATTCAAATTTAATTAATAATGGATATATATATATATATATATATATATATATATATATATATATAAACTCTTGAAATATATAACAAACAAACTGAATTTAGGGGCAACATAGATGTTGTTTAGAGGATATCTACCAATATTTCTAGTAAGGAATATGTAACGGATGTTCTCAATACGAAAGAAAATCCACTTGTTCAAGGAAGAAATGATAAAGGTGTTGAAAATTGCAATATGGTCCATTCAGAAAGTGTCTTCTATGCGGCTGTCTATGAAAGACATTGTAAAGATTCTGGGGAATGTGAATCGTTTCTGTACATATTTTATCAATAGATCACTGTGAAGAATATACACCACTCTTTGGGAAAGATAGAATGAAGGAGAATTATTTACATCATTGCTCTACTCTTTTCCTAAGGGAGCTCTCTTTATAAGACTGGCTGGTGTGTCTGGAAGCCTACACGCTTCAACCGTCATTGTGCCCGCTGGAACTGCGGCCAATGACTGTGACACCCGTCGTTTATTTTATCTGTTCCTAAATTTATCAAATTAGCTGACAGAATGCCAATTATCCTGGACAATCGGAACCCAATTTTAAGGGGTCTTCTTAATCTCACCGTAGCCATCTTATACAATTAAATAATTAAACGGGACTAACATGCAAAGTACATAACAATTTAGTATATTTGCGTTGTATAAACCTTAGATAGAGCTTACATGATCCATCAAATTAACTAGGTAGTCCGCTGATTTGCAATCGGAACCCAATTTTAAGGGGTCTTATTAATCTCACCGTAACTATCTTAGACAATTAAATAATTAAACGGGACTAACATGCAAAGTACATAACAATTTAGTATATTTGTGTTGTATAAACCCTAGATAGAGCTTACATGATCCATCAAATTAACTAGGTAGTCCGCTGATTTGCAATCGAAACCCAATTTTAAGGGGTCTTCTTAATCTCACCATAGCTATCTTAGACAATTAAATAATTAAATAGGACTAACATGCAAAGTACATAATAATTTAGTATATTTGTGTTGTATAAACCCTAGATAGAGCTTACATGATCCATCAAATTAACTAGGTTGTCCCCTGATTGGCAAATGATCATTTCGATAACAATCACTTCGATATTAACCCCTGCTCCATTTACTACCCAAGAGATGCAAAAAAATATTGAATAATATATGTCGGCATCTTTCACATAAATTTATCTAAGATATGTATGTTAATAAAAAAATTCTTATAACTTTATTTAAAAGGTATTCAAGTGATGGACGTGGAGAGTCCCAACCAGAACATCGAATTATTTGGGGAGATCCCCGACCACCCTACTAAGCCGAAGATTGAGAGTGATGTTGTTGTGAAGAACTAGAAGCACAAAAATGGTGATGAGGATGGTTGCAGCAAGAGCCACCACCAAGAGCATCACCTCGGCCTTGTGGCGAGTGTCCCTTGGCGGGGAAGATGGTATGTGAGCAATGGTGTAAAGTGTGTCATGCTAGCAGTGTGATGGAGGAGCTGCTACACGTATTCAAGTTACAAAAGCATTTTATTTATTTGCACTTGTATCTATAGAATCACATTAAAAACTATTGTAGCGTTGTCATAAGTAGAAAACAGAGAGTCACTAGAATTATTACAAAATAACACTGAATTATGCTCTTTCCTTATCCAGAATAATATTTCCATTCTAGAAGCATGCTAGATATGGCTGTACAGGGGAAGAAAACTTAGATTATCTGAAAATAAAATATGTCACTAGCTAAAGGAGATTGAGAGGAGGGGCTAGAAAAAGTCTTGAATCCAAATCTAGGCATGTTGGGCTTTCAGGCAATAGAAAAAAAGGTGCATTTTCATTTCAAAATAACCATAGAAAATATATTTGGGTAGATAAATACCCAATTGGACAATCCTTTTTCCAATAGGTAGACTCGATTAAAAAAACACCAATTGAAATGTGCAATTTTAGGCTAATTACAAGCAGACCAAATTATGTGGAAGTGATCTCCTCAAATAGAAAGGGAGGAATGCATGTTCCACCTATAGTTGAGCTTACCCACCACACGTATGTGTGGAGAGATCCATTCATAGCCTTTTTGGGTAGTATAATTCTAGACAGTAGTAATTTTGTGCCATTTATAATCCTTCCACCAAGGACACACAAAGTTGAATATCTTGTGAAGAAAACCGTAGGCACTGCTGGCACAATTTTCTCATAAGATTCTATGTCAGCCAGAGAAAATTTGAATTTAACTTGGAAAGCCTTCTAACGGATCCAAAATCAAGATTATTTACAAAAAAGGTCTTGCAGGGTGTAGATTCCTCTATGGTAAAACCTAACTGCATGAATCTAAGGAACATTTGCATGAGTCATCACATGCATGTTGATGGCAGGTCATCACCATAGAGACTTTTGGTTGATGGAAATACTCTACCTAAAACCTTAACCATTCCATAATAGCCATGGTTTGATTTTCTTTTAGGCTTTTCAAATACTCTTAATGACAAAGGTGCACACAACATTGAATGTGGTAATAAGGGTAAGGATAATGGGAAATGTAATCCCTTTCCAAGTTATACAGCCATAGTATTGCCCTTGAGCGATGTAATTATGTATAATATTCTTCCAGTGTTCTTTGCCCCCCATCATGCGAATAATCCATTTAGCACAAAGGGTAGAGGCTTGCCAAGAGATATCAATGAATCCCATACTGCCAGCCTCACAAGGAAGACAATAATAATCTTAAGCAACTATGTGAAGGCTCTTATCAAAGGAGGGGTTGATCTGAATTAAATCTCGTAACTAATTCTCAATATTATGGATATCATGTTTGTTGGGCACCCATTAAGAAGACTAGTACACATGGGTGGCAGTAAGCACTTTGGAGTAGATTTATATATTTTTAGCTAAAGAAAGTAGTTTGTTGATCTAATACAAGAGCTTTTTCTCAACACATTCTACCACATATTTCCATAGTTGAGACGGAGAGGCCTAGAAGGCAAAGGGAATTCCCATAAATTTAAAAACCTCATAGTATTTTAGTCAGTGCATTTTATATGGTGTCATCCAGCAGGCTGATGAAGAAAGAATTACTTAGAACACTCCATTTTATCCAATTATATGGTAGATTAGGAAACAAGACAAAATACTTCTAGGTAGAGCATAAAATTGGCCAAACATCCTCTTCCTTGATGATCATAAGAAAGGAGTCTTCAATGAAGTTCTAATTAAGAAGTTGTTGGGGTTCTTTTGAGAAAATGGAAATGCCATGCACAAGGCCTTACAATTAAGCATTAGCCAAAAGATAACCAAAACCTTATACTGTGATAACATACAAGGTCAAATCGAATGGGCAACCTTACCTAGTGGATATGAGTAGGATGAACAGTTCTAGGTTGACTACAATAATGGAGAAGAATGCTAAAGCATCAAAACTAACATGCTAACAAACTGAATGAGAGTGGGACTGAAACCCAAATCTTGTAACATAGACAGGATGAATCACCACTCATTGTATTCATAGGCTTTCTAAAAATTTATTTAAATGAACAAATCCTTTTTGTGTGACTGGCTTACCCATTCCATGCCTTCCAACACCAAAATAACATTATCCATAATATATTGGTGTTGAATGAAGCTTGTTTTCTCAAGTTGGATGATCAAAGACAACATATGCCTAAAGTGGAGTGCTAAAGTGTTAGGCATAAATTTTGGATAAGTACTTTTTGAAATAACCAATATGAAGAGGCATGACGTGGAAGACATTGACATAAGAGTTCATGGCACGGAAGGACCATGTCTTAGGGAATAAATATGCATGTGAAGTGGAAAAACCTAAAATGGACGACTCAAAACATAGCAGCAGACTTGGGAAGTGCATGGAAAGTGGATAATAGTTATAGTGTGATTCATGGGGCTGGAAGATAATAAGTAAATCACAAATCCAACACCATCCCATAGGAATATAGGCACTCGACAATGAGGATATAAAACTAAAGAAAGTATATAGGGGTAGAAAGGCCTAGATCCTTAGGAAATTAATGTAATTAAATTCCATGAATCAAATGCATTCATGGTTTTTTGGGGATTCACCTTGAGTGTATTTACTTATATAATTTCTTTGTTAGGTAGAACCAAGTACAAATACCCCTAGAATGTACTTTGTAATATTGTTATTCAGTGGAGATTATTGATAGAGTTTATATGAGTTAATTACATTATACTTATGGAATCATGTAATCTTTAGAGATCACTTATGAACATGTTGAATGAATCTTTTGTTTACTTGGTACTATTATTCAACTAACTATGTATATAATATTGTTAGTTATCCTTTATGTCATTATTCAACTAAATGATTTATGGTTAGTAATTATTGTTTATGCCATATTTTTATTTTTGATCATTGAGCAATAAATGTGTGTTAACAAAGATATGAAATATAGAATGACCTTACTCTTGTATATGTGTTTGAGTTCCCATATGTAATTAGTTTGACTACAATCCTCGAGTGAAAAAACCAATGAGAATTGGTCCCTCAATTCATGTTTCAAGTGAGTGTATGATAACTCATTCTTATGTGAAGTATTAGTGCGCTAGCACATTGGACACTTAACCACTTCAGTGTGTGCTTAAGTAAATTTATGCTCATGTAAGGAAAATAAACCCAAATTTTTTGTTCTATTATCTGAACCCATAGTACTTACCTGCATGATGTTGGAAGATGCTCGATGATTGTCACTTGAGAATATTGAGTGATTGGTTACTATAATTCAAGATAATTTTATGGTACTATTTCTTGAACCAATAATCTCTAAATGCTTGTGGGTTAAAAAAATATACAACTCATTGTATGAGATGTTCTTTTTATAAGTACAAGTTCAAATTCATGAATGGATTGTAGCTTATGCACGAGACTAGTCGAGGAACTATAGACTAAAGGCAACTTGGTCATTAGAGCACCAATCAACTTTAACATGGTTGGATCACCTTGGATGTGTGTTGTTGATATTTGGTGGAATGGAACATTGAATAGATATTTTTTAGAATATGGAGTCTTGATATATTCTTTTCTAGAGGAAGCTAAATATCACTTCTTCTAAAAGCCATATGGTAAATATATTAGGCATTTTCTATTGGAGGCTGGGAATCTCTTTGTAGATTTAAGAGTTGATAATCTCTCAATGGAAGAGTAAACTCTCCCTTACATGAGTATTGTAGTTGATAGGGAAGTGGAGGGGCACTTTTGAATAAAAATTGTGTATTCAATATGGTATCAAGTTAGTGGGAATTATGAAATCAAAAGTATGAGAAAGCTTGGTGAAGGGGTATGGTTGGAAGCGACCTATAGAGGGGACAAAAGAATTCCAGAAGTGTTATAAGATTCTATAGGGGAAAAAAAGAGCATGTAGAGCACTAACAAACCATATGATCTCACTTGACACTAGCACAAGTATGCATGAGAGAAATAAGTTTAGTAGTGGTGGTTCAAAAACCAAGTTTGGATAAGCAGATATCCATATTGACAATTCATGTTCATGCTCTTGAGTTAAATGATATATTTATACACAATTGGGACACAAATAGTGTGGAATCAAAAATTGAACTTGTGAGAGAGGCATTTGTAGATCAAGTTTTAGATACTAATTTATTGGCCATTTATTTTCCTTTGCATGATATTCTATTGCCCAATTTGGAATGCCTAGTGGACCTTTCATAAGTAGTGGGTAAAGTGTCAGCCTGAGTATAGTTAATTAACCTACCTTAGTACCCAACATCTTAGGTGCTTCTATTGTTTTGGTAGGTGAAACTAGTGTTGGTTCAGCCAACGAAACTGAAGGAGGTTTAAGACGTAGTAGTGGACCTCCCCCATAATAACTATGAGGGACAAGAAGTGCTTATTAAAATACCCCATTACAAGATCTTTATCCCTCCACTATGTACTATAATATGACACTCTACTTGCTAGTGTACCGAGGTGTGGATAATGTCATAGAACATGTTCACAAGTGTAAACTTACTTGGTGAGTGTGTGATATCACGTCCTCTAAACATAAGGCAACAAAGTTTTCTTCCACCCTTTTAGATTGTGTGCACAAGAGGTAACATAAGTATGATCCACAACATGTTTTGGTAGATTATGACTAGTTGAAGGTGGTATTCCTCTAGTAATTGATATCTCAGAGTTTGAACAATAGACCATAGATTTTGTGAAGGATATCAAGTAGGAACTCACTTAGAGTGTGCACAAGTATGATGCACATTTCAAGATTCTTCTCTTTAAATACTCTTTTGAGATAAATGTTTCTCAACATGTTTTGTGGTTTTTATGACCTTTATTACTTGCCTTTAGATGTACCTTGTCACAAACAAATTTCACCAAACCACATGAGGCCTTGGAAGCTACACTTTGTGCCAAATGTTTTGGAAGTATCTACATAGAGATTAGTCCCTTCATGGACAGTCAAATTGATTCTATTTTATCTCAGCTTCAAAATATCACTATACATTATGCTCATGACACAAACAATAGATTATGGTGTCTAGACTATGAGTCCAATGACCACAATTAAAATAATTATCCTCACAAGAGTATTAAATCCATGCTAAATCAATCCTATGAAATTTTATAGGATGATCACAACATTAGGTATTCCCCTCTACCACAACACACCACTCAATCAAAAATATGAACTTATTGTAAGATATTTCATGCATACACTCATGATACTAATGATTACCATCTCATTATTGATGTTCATGAGGTTTGTGCACATGGTACGCATTAGACATATGTTTCTAATAAATAATAGAATGGATGAGGCTATATTGGTCATGGTAAAGATCGAGGACATAGAGGTGGATGTTTTAAACTAAGAAACTACTCTAAGTGATGTTACCTAGATCACTACCAATAGGATTGCCTAGTGTATCCTACATGTGACTTTTGTAAAAATGAATACCGTCTAGAAGAGTACACTAACATATATACCACCATTATGATTAAAATAAGTAAAAAGGGTGATGACATGATACATATTGAAAATCCATAATAGATATAGCATTATTCTACTTTGAGGGGTCCCAAAGTCAATATTACAACATTTATTGGTGGTTAATCCCAGTCTATGTCTAACCCACCCATTGAGAAATTTCAATGAGAGGAGCCTCACACTACTCACTATCTAGATGCTCAGTATTAGAAAGAGGTGATCCATGATAGTAATAATATAGTAAGATAATTTCATGAAGAGATACAGTTCTTCAAGGAACAATATGCTCCTACATGTACCGATATGTATAAAGATACAAACCTATATCTTATAGTGCTTGACAAATTTCATGAGTGGTGAAAGTGGCACTTGGATGAGGACATTATACCTTTATTGAAAAATTAGCTAAGGCATCATATGCCTAGGGCTACTAAATATCGTAGCTTAAACCATGCATGACGGTAAGAGACTCACATCCAACATAGCCCATAAGTGGATAAGGATATATTGGTTAATGTCTCTATAGATGACTGTGTTATCCAAGATATCTTAGTTGATACTTGCAGTAAATTAAACTTCCTTACCTAGGATGTGTGGGACAATATGGCCATCCTAACCTTGTAGCCTTCACCCCAGGTGTTATTTATGGATAACAAGATTCATGATTTTCCCATTGGTGTAATTGAATATGCCACTATGGATATCCACGATGTCACTTTCAGAGTCAATTTTGAAGTCATAAGATTGCCTAAATTTGATGACATCCTATATTTATTAGATAACTCTTGGTGTTACGTAACTAATGTTAATTTAATATTAAATAAGTTTTACATCAATTTTGAGAATGACGAGTGATACATTGTCATCTATTTGGGCCTTGCTCAAGGACCTCCATATGTTCAGTTGGTCGATGTTGATGAGGACATCAACCACATATACAATGTTATAGCTCAAGGTACAAACTTTTTTGACCCCACCCTATATGGCATATTGTGTTGGAAGGATGCACAATCTCTATTTGACACCACTTATAACACATGTGATTATTGTACTCAAGGTGACTATGACCCTACTAAGAGGATTTGTAGAACTATAGGTAGTTGAGAAAATACCCTATAGAAATGTCAAAATTTCCATAAATTTTTTCATCTCATTTATGGACAAATTATGAATGCACCACCAACACTTAGATAGATGAATCTCTAAGGTTGCATGGTTAGATGTAAGTTCATGAGTTTGTATAATATTTGGAAGCCTTTTATGACTCCAACATTGATTAGGTGTGATCCATTATTCATATCTTTGATGGCACATATACTTGATGGTGGAGAAATCTTTGTTTGAACTTACTTACTTGGGACCTAGTTTATTCTACTTTAAACCATCACTTTCACCATGACAACCATATTCATAGCACCATCAATTATAAGTTCATCAGAGCTCCTAAACCTCATATTGAACCTTGAATGATTATGTGGAAGGTAGATGAAACATTTTTTCTTGAGTACCTTTGGGTTCATGCATTTTATGGAACTTTATGCACTTTGCCTAGAGCATGGTATGTCCATGAAAAGTGCCATTTGAAAATGAGTTTTGCATCTTATTAATATTAATGTGACTAATATGTTATCTTATTTATATCCATTGATGGATTTATGCCTTATATTAGAAGCTATGCATCAAGCTATAGCAGGTGACTTGACCATAATTGAACATCAGATTAAATGCATGCATGGCATATTAGAGGAGAGATTTACTATTTTCTATGAACTTACTGAAGAGGCATCATATCCAACACCTAAACCTGCACTAGAGCATATATTGAGAGAATAAGTATGCAAAGGTAATACAAACATCATATACCAAGTTGATGGTGTTTGTTCTAGTCTTCTTGACCCACCTACTAATCATTTAGTTGTGCACACAAATTATAGCATGCACAATTTTTGTGACCCCCTCCATAATGAACAAAACCCATAATTGGAGCTGATATATATTATGAACAAAAAAAATATTGGAATAAAATAAGTGCCAAATATGGTTACTATGGGACACTATTGGTCTGATATAGAGATCCCTAGGGTTTTTAAGATGTTAAAAGAGTATCGAGATGTATTATCAAGAAACTACACTAAAATTAAAGGCATGTATTCTTCCTTAGTCAAGATGCACATAATATTGGTGGAGGGTTATCAACTTGTCAGTAAGAGGCCCTATTGAATTTATCCTAATTTGCATGGTCGACTCAAAGATAAAATCTATATCATTTTATACGTGGTATTCATTACTCTTATAGATGAGTGTGAGTGGGTGAATCTCATGGTTATAATAATAAAGAAAGATATATACATTTGGGTTAGTGTGGATTATCAAGTACTCAATGTTTCCCACATTAGTGAACCCTTTTTTGATGCCCTTTACTAAATAAATATGCATTCGGGTTATTGGGTGTGAAATTATACATTTACAGATGCCTTCTCCTGATACCATCAAGTTTAGATCATGGAAGAAGGAAGACCACATTTTCAACATAGTAGGGATCCTTTGCTTGCAATGTAATTTCATTTGGGTTTAAAAACACTCCTAATGTATTCTTCAAGATCATAATCCAAGATTTCACTAACTTTATTAATAGTTTTCTTTAAGTCTACCTTGATGAAGCAACTATTTATGGCTTAGTCCACGACCACTATTACAATCTCTTACTTATGCTTGAGTGTTGACTAAACATGTATATTTCCTTAAATCTAGAGAAATGTGTGTTTGCTACCCCTTTGGAATTATATTTGGTCATGTCATATGCTATGATGGACTTTTGGTAGATCCAACCAATATTTCCCTTATACTTCTCCTTCAAGCACCAACCATTCAATGAGAGGTACATGCCTTCCTAGGACATGCTAGATATTATAGGAAGTTCATTCACATGTGTGGTAATATTTCTACACCACTGGAGGAATTGATTAAATAAAATGGTCATTTTGTTGGACCAATGCTCACCAATAAGAATTTTTTACACTCAAAGATAAGTTTATCACTACCTTGATTCTCTAGTTTCTAGACTAGATGAAGCCTTTTCACATCCATGTCAATGCTCCAAACATAGAGACCAGTGCTATCCTTTTTCAACCTAGTGAGGGAAACTTGGATCACCCTATCTATTTCTCAATTATAAAGCTTACTCTGGTTGAATAAAACTACATGACTATAGAGTGTGAATCATTGTCTATGGTTTATGCCCTTTAAAAGTTTCATTAGTGCTTATTGGCCACTTTATTCACCTTCTTCACAAACCATGAGGCAGTAAAGTGCTTATTAAATAAAATGGTATTACATGGGCTCATTTTCCAATGGATTGAGTTATTCCAAGAGTTCACATTTTTGTCATGGTGAAAATTGATAAGGCCAATTATTGTCTAGATCATCTATCATGCATTGAATAAAGTGAACTACAATGTGCCATTAAAGTTGACTTGCTTGACATGCAATTATTTCAAGTCACACATGTTCCCAAAGAGTTATAATATATCACCACCTTTATGTATACAATTTCATCATTATCTCACCTCAGCACTCTGGAAGAGAAGTAGATAGATGTTCATGTCACTCCATTCTAGCTTATATGAGTGACCTTTATAGACTTGGGCAGGATGAAGTGCTACACTGCAATGTCATGCATCATGATCACACTCAATTTCTTTGGGATGTACATGAAGATGTCACCAAAGGAAACTATTGCAGTGAAGCTACATTGCATAAGGTCCTTTTTATTGGCTTATGATTGCCTACCTTATTTAAATATGCTAGAACTTACATGCACTAGTGTGATATTTACTAGCACATGTGAAAGTTGAACTGAACAGATGCAATGCCCCTTCATACTATCTTATCACAATAACCCTTTGAAAGTGGGATATTGACTTTCTTTTCCCATCAACCCAGTAGGGAGATGTATCAATGTATATTATGTTATCACTACCACTGATTATCTTACTCACTAGATTCAAGCTATGCCAACAAGGGACTATACCACTACGACTATTACAAAATACAATTAGAATAATATCATCACACTTTTTGGATGTCCATTGAGTCTGAAGAGTGATCAAGGAACCTGTTTCTTTAATTAGACCATTTGTATCCTCTCATTAGAATTCATGATCATACGCCATAATGCTACAAATTATCATTGTAATGTCCCTTTTCTCCAAATGTGACCTATAGATAAGACTAATAGACTATTCTATTCCCATAGGCTATTTTGGGTATTATATGGGAATTTTAGTGTGGGTTAAGATTCACAAGGTATTATTCACTAACACTATTCATGTGTCACTATTCATGGTGACATGTCAAATGATGTGGAAGGTGATGCAATCAAGGATGCATCAAGGATATGACTTTTGGAGTGATTTGGAATGACTCACATGAGAATCTAAAGCATGTGAAGAGGTGGGGCATAGTACTCCAATTGGTGACATAATTAATTATAATTTGTAAATGGCATGCCACTTAAAGACATGGATGAATAGTTTGGGCACCACCCTTTGGTGTAATAGTGTTTTAGCATGTGAAGATCATTTGAAAGAATAAAAAAGTGATTATATATTGTCTAGGAATCTATGGGGTCACATGGAAGAAGATGCCAAGGAATACACTATTTCTAATTGCTCACATGTGTGAAGGTGGTATGTCAATGTTGGAGTCATGTGTGTGACTAATCTTTTCTGGGAATCTGGGGAAGTGGGAAGCATAATGTATTATTATATATTATTTCACATTTGTGGGTGAGGAGGACACATTGGAGGCACATTGAAATGTGAGAGACAAAGATAAATAAATGGATTATCATGTGATCTACTTTTGACTAACTTGCATCTCAAGACAACCCTTCACATGGGTCACTATATATTGGCCCTCTCTCTCATGTTGTTATATATAAATTGTTTCTCCCTTCATATGGATATGTTGAATATTTATGAAAATCCCTTTTTAAGCATTAGACTGTTGTTCATTCTTTCAGCCATGTTAAAGATGTAAATCTATAATGTGTAGATAATCTTATAGGATGTAAAATCTATAAAGATAGCTACTTTTGGTGGTGAAATAATTGTCCCTAGTTGGTTATGGTGGTTGCATTCAGGAACCACAATTAGATCTTCACTGGAGTAGATTTCATATTTATGATATCATTTATTGTAAGGAGTGTATTGTAAGCTTTGTTATTTAATGTTGAGTTATGTTACTTAGTGTTTTAGTAGTTGCCTTGAGTTGTTTTCATAATTACTGTAATCAACAATTTTACATTGTCATAGTATATGATATGTTTGTTAGTGTTTTATTTCATTCAACTATGTGGTGTGAAAGTTGCATTATCTATTATTTTAAATGTTAATGAGAGTATGTACATGTCAATTTAAGTGTGGTATTTGGGAAAATAATTTTAGTATCTAGTCCTTAGCATAGCTTTGTAGTTTGGATTTTATAGTATTGTGAGTATTTTTTGCAATATCCCACTTTGAGATATTTCAATCAGTCTAGACCAATGGTATAATTGTGGTATTTAACAAGATATTAGGTAATACATTGAATAAGATATTTAATATTGGGTGCACTGACTAGTATGATCATGTGTCTATGGTATTATGTGTGTCTCAGAGAACTTACAAATGATAAGACAAGAGAACACCATTCAATCTTGTGTTTGGTACCAAAGTGATTCTTCTAGTTGAATTCATTGTCCCTTCTCTTTGCATTTCATGTATTGTTGGTCAACTAGATGATGAAGAGTACTTAAATGCATGCCTAGATGACTTGTTACCATTGGATGAGAATCAATATCTCACACATTGGATTGAAGCATTGAATAAGTGAAAATAGAAGGCCTGACATGATCTCCATTTGAATAACAAGACATTTTCTCTAGGCACTTAAGTCTTAGTATATGACTCTAAGTTCACGTACCACTCAGGAAATAGTAATGTCTAGTGGGATGGCTCATTCATTATTCATAGTATCCATCCCATCGAAACATGTAGGTTAAACTGAATAGATGGTCAATTCCTTCCTAGACATTTCAATGGTCGTCAGTTAAGGCCCTACTGTTCTGAATGGTCATTCCTCTTTGTAATAATAAGGCATATGCTATTAGGTTAGTCTAGGATTTTGAATGTATTCAATAAAGTGTGGCACTAGATGCATGCCCTTGAGTAGTTTTAGGGTCCACACTACTTTTATATTTATTTTTACTATTGTGGAAGGCCATGAATAATCTTTAATTTGGGGTAAGGGTAGAAGTAAAATCTATGAAGTGCCAAGGATATGATTAGTGGGAATGCGCACAAGAATAAGGGATCATAAGTAGAATTATAAGGGCATAAAGGGTATGTAGGATGTGGTACGTAACCACTAAGCTAAGTCGAGGTAAATAACTAAGATTCCTGCCTTTGAAATAGAAATTTTTAAAATTCCTTCCAATAGTCATGAACTTCAGGAAAAGCATAGGATGAGACATGTATTTAATACAATGAACGTGATAGTAGTGACAAGTTTGCCAAGTAAATATGAGTTACCCCCAAGCTTGTAAAATAGGTAGTGGCGTAGTCAATACAAGTTACCTCCTCAATCCTATAAAAGGTAAAACGCATGTCATTTCACTTTTTACTATTGTCACATTCACAAACATAAAGAGTATTTGAAAGGCAATGTTAAAATAATAATAATAATAATAATAATAATAATAATAATAATATTATTATTATTATTATTAATGTGTGTTTCTTTAATTTGTGAATATTAAAAATATAAGAAAAAAATATCATTTGTGTAATAATTATTTATGGAGATCATTTAAATAAATATCTTAAAAATAATAAGTAAAAATCTGAAAAAGAAATTAATATGTATTTCTAAATTATTTGTAAAAATCAAACAATTAACCTTAAAATATATAATTAAATTATAATTGAATTAATACCACATTTATAATAATTATGAAATAAAAATAATTTATTAAACACTAAATATACCAAAAACTTTGACAATAAATAAGAGGTTGAAAGGTCAGAAGGTTAGAATTCCATATACCATTTGTCGTCCCTACTAAATGTGTCTTAAAAGAAAACACACACCCGCGGAGAAAAGTATACGCAACTTAATATTAAAAATCATATATATCGTATGATTTGCCAAGACGAAGATCGCATTAATGATACATAACAAACAACTTTAATCCATCTTACATTTTGAAGATCTCAATAAAATTATGTCAACAGCTTAGTCGATTCATTAATTTAATACAGAAGTAAAAATTTAAGGCTCAATGAAGATTCCGTATGCTCGTTTGAAGCAATCACCATGCGATTTCTCTGCTAAGGAAGCTTCAGCTCAGATTTCGCTTTCCACAATTTATAGATCGACGAATGCATTAAATATGGTTGGGATCGTTGTTGAGAAGCATTACTATGGCAAAATCTATTTGAAATAAGTTCTTTCAACTCTACGAAGCTTGCTATTGTGGCTCTTCAATTTAGCGAGAAGTAGCTTGCGCCATAAATTCCGTGAACAGAAATCACACGTCGCATTTGCCACCGATTTCCCATTCCTTTCAAATAACAAATGGTTTCGCAGGGTCAACAATTCGGGCCATGTATTGTTCGAAATATTAAAAATATATCAAAAGGTTCAATTTACAAAATCAACAATTGCCTAGTGAAAAATTGCATCCATACAATATTGAAATATACTATTAAAATCTAATATTGTAATTTAATATAATAAAATATTAAAAGAAAATATTTAAATATATTATAATATTTATTACAATATAATATATCATACATATATATATATATAAAAGTATTAAAAATTATAATTTATTATAAAATAATAAAATAAATTATATAATACAAATAATATTAACATAATAATCTCTCTACTATAATTGATAGCATCATATATAAGCAAGGGTTTCAAATATTTATACACTCTAAAACATAATTGGTCCTTTATTAATTAGTGTCAGAACAATATTTGAGATCACAAACTATAGAGGTAGATCCATGCATGTAGCCCACTAACTTTGGTTTGAAGGGTAAGTTGAGAGTAAATCTCTATGGAGATATTCTCCTCTCAAGATAACCACAAATTTGATGGATAAAATAGGTTTCTTGTTAGTGTAAACAAGGAAAACTAGAGGTATTTTTTTATGTATCGTGAGGTATGGAGAGACTACAATTCATGTTTGGTGATATATTATGGCTATGAGTATTACGGTAAATGCCTCATGACTAAATGTCTAGAAATATAACACTGTGTAGCACTTTGTGAACATGACTAAGTGTTTTGAAAATTATGAGATCACAATTTCTAAAATAAGCAAAATCATTGAAAAATAAAGTGCAAATTTAATGTGATAGACTTTTGTATTCATAAATCGAGAAAAATTCAACCTGAAGTCAAAATAAATAGTTTTTGTGTTGGAATGATCCAAGATGATAAAATAATATATTTAGAGTTAGATTTTATTCAAGGTTAAAGATATTGCATCATTTTGTGCTAAATATTATTCAAGGTCGAAGGTTTTCTTATTTTAATGTCATGAATTTTTATAATTTTGAAAGAAATCCTATATCAAAAATTAATTGAAAACAACAATAAATATTTGAAATATAATTTGGGTTCGTCATAATTTTTAACCCTTTTTGTTTTTAGTCTAAGTGATTTTAAACTATTTGAGTTAATATTTTGAAATGGAAATGTTGATATATATACTTATATGATACAGAATACAGTAAACTACATAACTTAGTAAATTTGGAAACTTGATAAAAATGGTAAACTATGTGAGGGTTAGATAGCGTTCCTTATAAAAATGAAATATCTAACTATGTGAAGTTTGTATTGGTTTTAAATGTGTAAATTGATATGTAATTACAGCTACATTAGAAAATAGCTTTTTGAAGTTGGTTGGAATAAGTCTACGGGATGCAAGCAAGATGATACCATGTCATTCTCTAGATACTATGGTCATGTCTTTGATGAAATTATTCTATAACTATTAATCTAGGTTTATGCAATCACTTTTGAGGATTCACTATGTATCTTTGTCTATGGATATGACTTTTAGGTAACCTATAATTAGCAAAACATATCCATGTACATAAACTAGATAGTATTATGTGAAAATGTGGAATAAATTGTGTTAGTAAGTATAGTTGAACTAGCCTTAGAAACCTGTTATAATTGAGCACTATTTACATATCCAAAATGAGCTTAAGGGCAATGTACTTCTCCCTCTTAGAGTTCTTATTTGATCCATGATTATGATACTAGAATACCTATATAGATGATTAGTAGATATGATAGACGATAAATGCCTTTGAACTACAATAAAAAATACTCCAACTTGGCTATTGATTATTAGAATGTTGTAGAATTGAAATAGGAAATAAAAGTCATCTTATGCTTAGTGTGCAATTTTGTTTTATAAAGTTATCTAATGGATTTATAATGATTATCCTTGATGCTATTATATGAGATAATATTTCAAATTATTATGTTAAATGAATCCACCAAATGCATAAGAAAGATGTTGTGAAATGTCTCAATTCGATAAAGTAACCATTATATACAAGAGACAAGGTCATCTTATCAGACAAGGCCATAGTGGTTCCCTATATAACTAGTGTGGTCTTCATCAAGAAGACCAGAGACTATAGTGATAGGTCTGATACAATCATGCAGGATGAATAGGAATGAATTTAAGTCAATTAGGGATTTTTATCTGATATTTATAGTTATTAAAAGATAATTAAGGTTAGCTTATAAATTTCCATTTATCAAAATGATGAATACACCAAGTAATAGTAAGGATATCATGAATAACTACCTAATGATTAATTTATGTTTATATAATAGATAATAAGTAAAGTTGACAATTTTTTAAGACCACTTTATGGACCAAGAATGATTGGAATCATGTGTATACATATTAGATCTATAATTATCTTATAATATTTAAAATTTTGGATAATACTTATACTAGAGACTATCATAGGCTTACATACACACTCTATGCAATCAAATTATTGTTCTTGAGAAGGATCAATTTACTTGAAATTTTATTTATTATGGAATGTGATTGGGGAACTACTATGGTCCTTTGAAGAAGGATTAATTTCCTTGGAATTGAAATTTATAGAGACAACTACTATGAGATGAATTATTACACATATACTTACATGGAGTTGTCACTACATTACTGCCAAGCTTTATTTTAACTAAAGTAAAATAAAAATTGATTTTGGTTTTGTTTTAGAACCAAAGACACATGGTTGACTCGAATTCACTTGTTTTTAAACAATTCTTAACATTTGACATTTTAGTTGTTTAGATTAAGGTAAGCCCACTTTTGATTGGTGTGGAACCCATTCCTACCACATCATGATTTCTAGTTCTCCCCCTAACATACACAATAAATAAGAAGCTACAGTCTCCCAAAAAATATATAAGGATGCAATCACGAGAGGAAACAACATAGGAAAAACTAACAACCACTTCTAACTGGTGCAGTGACCATTCGATTTTAGCTCAAGTGAAACCAAGTCTGTACTAAGGAAGCAAGACGACCAAGTCTAAAAAAGAATCAAGGGGATCCCTAGGGAACCCAAACACAACAAAGGCAAAAAAAAGAAGCCACCAATACATAACATGACTATATCTAAAACAAGCCTAGGCACAAAAGGAAGTTGAAGTCTCCATAAAGTCATAATAAACAAATGTGTGAGCCCACCTAGAAAAATATATGGAGGATCAAATCTTCAAGTAGAATGAAAGCATCTAATTTTGACTAGATCAAGAACTAGAAAGAAGGCATAGGCATTGAGAAGAGGTAATAGTGTCCCTCGGGGACCCAAACATATAAGAGTCAAAAAGGTGGCCATCAACCTAGTATTTGACTAGATTCAAAACTAACATGGGCATAGCTAGAGGCCCAAGTCTCTAATTAGAGGAGTAGGTAAATGCGAGAAGGATGAAACCCCACACAGATAAATAGAGATCCAAGCAGGGTTCCAAGATAAATTGAACATGGAAAATTAGGCCATAAGGTGAATGTGAGGCCTAACATCAATGCTATGAAATAAAAATCTAGTAACATCATGGATAAAAAAAAGACTAATGGAAATGAAGAATATTAATGATGAGGAATAAGATGTTGGACAATATCACCATATCTTGGACAATAGTTCCATGTGATGCTAGTGTCCTAATTTGGGAACTAATGTTTATCTACTCTAATTTCTATGCAATTATAACTTATCTTTGTGTCACTATTTCCCACTATGTTCACCTGGGTCTACTTTCTATAATCTAAACTTGTGTGCAAAATATTATACTATGAGTGCATTATGATAACCTGATCTCTCTAATAAACCCTTATCAATAACCCCTATTTTGAGGTGAATTATTAAACCTATGCAATATCTATCCTAAAAAATATCTATATAATGTGTGTTAGCGAGATCATATATTATATCCACATAATAATCCATTATAATGTGTGTACATCACATCATAATGTAAGATCATCAGAGCATAAGCTTTTAGTGTGTGATATGTTTATCAGAGTTGTTGCCAGAATTTGGATAATGCAAGTGCAATGGAGACGTGATCACACTAGTTGAAGCAAGTGCACAACACAAGATGCTAAATCAATTTGAAATTAACACAATTAGAGAAATTGCACAAGACAAAATGGAGAAAACCAAAATTTGGTTATTCAACATGAAATGGCCAAAATGAAGAATACATATAGGAGAGCTAGTAAGTAACTCCTCCATAAATGGTGGTCAAATCACCCTAAGAATAGACTCCACAAAAGGTGGTCAAAGCACCCCAAGAATAGACTCCTCCAAAAAAGGTGGTGACAAGGTGCCAAGAATAGAGAAGCAACTCCCATACCTGGAATAGGAGTATCTTGTGACATTCTTATGACACTTTATGACACACAATCTCCACATAAGCTAGCCTATCCCACGAATGTAGGAAAAATCCATGTATGCACAAATATATAATATTCCCTAATTAATAAATAGGGAAAAATAAAAACCTACACTAATACCCCCCATAAGCGCAGCTTAGGTGGGAAGTGTGGAAATATAAAATGGGTCCCGGCAACTAGGCATGATGAGGTACTCATGTACAAATGTAATCTCCCATAAGATAGAGAAAAGGAGAAAATCCATAGGAAAAAACTCCCCCCAAAAGAGAGACATAAAAGAAAGGAAGAGGCTAGAAGGCCCCCATGAAGATGATGCTACTGTAGATGTAGACCGCACCCCAAGAAGAGCTCGTAAGTGAATGAACTTGCTCTCAGTGAAAGGTTTGGTGAAGATATCTGCAACCTGCTTTGAAGACTGGTAAAATATCAAGTCAATGATTTGACTATGAATAAGCTCCTAAATGACATGCATGTGAATCTCTATGTGCTTGGTACGCTGGTGCTGAACTAGATTCCTGTAAATCTGAATGGTACTCTGGTTGTCACAATAAATGATGGTGGGCTACCTGATGGGAATGCCAAACTCAAAAAGAATCCCTTGAAGCCAAATAGCCTCAGTAGCTACATTAACAGCTCCCCTATACTCTACCTCTATGGATGATATAGCAATAACATTCTGCTTCTTGCTAGACCAATTGATAGGACCTGAACCTAGAGAGAAACTATAACCAGAAGTGGACTTACGAGTCTGTGAATCACTAGCCCAGTCTAAATCTGTATATCCAACCAAGTCAACCTCTATGCCAAATCTGTAATGAATCCCATATCTATGTGAACCCTATATGTAATGCAAAATCCTCTTAGCTGCTTTCCAATGTAGCTCATGGGGTTCCTGCATGAATCTAGAGACAAGTCCCATTGCATATGATATGTCATGCCTGGTGTGAGTCAAGTAGATGAGACTGATAATAAGTTATCGATACCGAGTGTCATCAACCAATGGTGAAGAATAATCAGCCTCAAGCTTGACTCCTATTAGAAAGGGAGTCAGAGATGGCTTGCAATCAACCATGTGAAATCGAGCCAATAAGTCAGGAGCATACTTAGGTTGTGCAAGAGAAATCCCTGAATCTGACTGTGAGATCTCGATGCCAAGGAAGTAGTGCAACAAACCTAAGTTTGTCATATCAAATCTATCCTAGAGAGATGCCTTCACCACTGCAATAGCCAATGAAGAACTTTCGGTGATCAAAAGGTCATCAACATATAAAACCAAAATCAAAAGTGAATCACCTGCCGCAAGAAGTAGACATTAAGATCAGAATGGCACCTAGTGAAACTTGCTATGAGAAGGAAGGAATCCATCTTGGGATACCAAGCCTGAGGGGCCTGTTGGAGGCCATAGATAGATTTCCTAAGTCTACATACTAAGGAAGAATCCTGAAAAAATCTTGGCGGTTGTTCCATGTAGATCTCCTCCTCTAGGTCTCCGTGAAGAAAGGCACTCTTCACATCCATCTGATGCACATACCAACCATGTGCTATGACAATAGCCAAGGTGAGTCAGATAGAAGTCATCTTTGTAATAGGTGCAAAGGTCTCTGAGTAGTCAATGCCTGCCACCTGTGAGAAACCTTTGGCTACTAATCGTGCCTTGTACTTATCAACTGACCCATCTGTGGCAAACTTGGTCAGATATATCCACCTACATCGAACCATCTTTCTTCCCTTAGGAAGTGAAGTCAAATCCCAAGTGTGATTTTTGATTAAGGAAGAATATTATTCCTCCATAGCACTATCCCACTCAGGTACCCCCGATGCCTCTCGAAAAGTCTGTCAATCTGAAACTCAAGCAAAGAAGGCATGTGGATCTCTCTAAAAATCCACCTAGTACGTTTGTTGTCTGCAGGGTCTCCTGCCCATGTGCTAGCACTCTCAAGTGTCTGTCTAGCCCAAAGTGGCCCAAAAGTGGGTGAGTCAGGTGCTAACTCCTCATCCTCTAACTGACTAGAGGTGGATGACTCTACATCACTATCCTCACTGTCTGAACTCAAAGAAGAAGAAGATGTCTCTGGCTCAAGAACCTGCTATGGCTGATCTGAATATGATGAGGAATCATCATGAAGAAATAGATCTGATGAGGGAGAATAAGTGTCAAGTGTTGAGTCTCTAGGACTCTCCTAAAATTAGACACTTCTCTTAATGAACAACTCATGTGTGACTGGATCTAGAAGGCAATATCCATTAATACCATTTGGATATCCTACAAAGATGCAAGGCTTAGACTGACATTCCATAGCTTTGTGTTTCTTCTTTGGAATTTGGGCCATGGCTGGGGATCCAAAAACTCTAAGGTGCTCAACATCAGGTTTCCTTTTATGCCAAGCTTCAAAGGGTGTTATCCCTTTCAAAGCTTTTTGAGGAACCCTGTTTTGAATGTAGCAAGCACAATTGATGGCTTCAGCCCACTACTGTGGTGCTAAGGATTTAGAGTGAATCATATATCTAGCCATCTCTTTCATGAACCTATTCTTGCATTTTGCAACCCCATTCTGTGAAGGATTGTAGGTGACTGTGCACTACAAATCAATCCCCTCTATGGTGCAAAACTGCTCAAACCTAATGCTGACATACTCCCCTCCATTATTACTTCGAAGAACCTTGATGGATTTCTCACTCTATTTCTCAACAAGAGCCTTGAAGTTTAGAAAATTTTCAAACACTTCAAACTTTTGTTTGAGAAAATATATCCAAGTGTACCTAGAGAAAACATCAATGAAAGTGAGGATGTACTTGGCCCTTGTGAAAGATGGTTTGGAAAAGGGTCCCAATACATCACTATGGACTAACTCCAAAGGTTGTGTAGCCCTCCAAGCTTTGACTTTGTCAAATTTTGCTTCGGGATGCTTCCTAAGGGAGCACCCCTCGCAAAGTCCTTTTGAAAATTGGACACGAGGCAAGCCAATGACCATGTAATTTTTACAAAGTTGCTCAAGATAGCCGTAGTTAAGGTGGCCAAACCGCTCATGCCACAATTTGCTAACTCCATCTGAATGATTCAGCAATGTTATAGGAGAAGAATCTGATGCAACATGTGAGGTGTATAACCTAGCTTGGTGATCTGCCCTACCCACTACCACTATAGTATCACTATGCAACTCCCTGATAGACACTAAATCTGGTGAAAACTCAACTCTCATGCCCCGACCAATGTGAGTGATTTGGTACACTAATAGGAGATTGGTTGAAAGAGAAGGAACACTTAGAACATTATTGAATGTTCCTCCTTCCATTTCAACTGAGCCTCTCCTTGAAATAAAAACTGATGTGTCATCACCCAAACTAATTAAAGTCATGCTACAAGGCTCTAAAGATGAAAACTCAACTAGTGAAGAGCCCATGTGGTGAGAAGCACCTGAGTCTATGACCCATGAAGATGTAGAAGCTACAATTGCTGCAAGGGCCTTACCCTTTTCTTTCTCCTTACCCTTGCCTTTTGCCTTAGTAGAATCTTGAGTTGATGAATTATGCTTGATGGACTCAGGAACACCTATGTTGTTCTTCTCTAGAAGATGAGTTAGGTGATCTATTTTTTTCTTCATGCACTTGTGTTCATCATGCCTTGTCTTTTTACAATAGGCACACTTAACCTTCTCCTTCTTATGTTTAGCATTGGAAGAGGAAGACTCTGTGTTGTTTTTGGCAGGATTATTATTTTCTTTCTTCTTCTCCTCATCCTTGTTCTTTTTCTTCTTCTCCTTTGTTGAAGTCTTATCCTTACCATTTCCAGCTATCAAACCTTGGTGTTGAGTAGACTTCATTGTGCCCATCTGAATTAGCTTATTTTTCTCCCTAGTCAAGTCGGTAATGAATGAATCCAAAGAAGGCATTTTCCATGCAGTGCCAAGGGCACTTTTAGTGGCATGAAAAGTGGAGACAAAGACTAAATAGCTTGGACCTAGCTTTGCGAGAATAGAAAGTATGAGTTGATCATCTTTCTTCTCTATTCCACATTCTTTCAATTGCAATCTAAGGGCCTTAAACTTAGTGAAGAAGTCCTGTAGGGTGTCAAAGTTACTAGGACTTAGACTTATGAGTTCATTTTTGAGCTCATGACCTCTCATCTCATCAAGCTTCCCAAACAATTTTTCTAAGGTGTCCCATATGTCATTAGCAGTTTGGAAGGATTATAAGTGGAAGAGAAGTTTTGGAGACATGGACAAACTCAGTAACCCAAAGGCTTCATCACTACGGTTGTACCACTTAACCTTTCCCGCATCTATTTTGGGTTCTTCTTTTGTACCCATGGTGATCCTATACAACCCTTTACTTCTAAGAATGACTGACATTTTGACTTTCCATTCATGATAGTTGAAGGGTGTTAGGGATTTAAGTTGAAAAGAATCCATTTTTAGCTGAATTTAGGTGAAGTTGAGTTGATTGCAAGTTGTGAATTTATGGAAAAAGGAGAATGAAAGCAAGTTGTGAAAATTAATAACACCCCCCCCCAAAATATTGAGCCACCCCCCCAATATGCAAGTGCATGCTCAAAAGACGTCAGACTTAGCCAAAAATTCATCTTAGAGCAATCAGTGTAAGACTTAAGTAGACAAGACGTCGGACTCAGTCGAAAATGCGTCTCAGGAGATCCAAAATTTTGACACTTTATAAACTAGTGCATTTTGACAAATAATAAGTCTACACTATATAAAATTGAATTACAGGCACTTTTGCGAAAAATGGCACCCAAAACTGAGCTACCGTTTGCAAGATATTAAAGTTACAATTTTCCCATAAACTAGTGTTTTTGCAAAAAAAAGCACTAAAACATTAAAAAATACCTGTTATGGGGAGAGAAAGTGGCCTTCCAACCACTCATTAGATTTAGAACAGAATGAGGAATCCAAAAGAAGTTTTTGTGAGGGAGAATTGTCCTCCTGCCAACCCGGGCCTCACCCTTCATCTTCGACAGGCGAAGATACAAGTTTTAATTGAAAAACCCCAAATTACAAAACTGTCTAAAATCCTTAATATTCAGTCAAATTGACTGATTTTTATTTTTTCAAGTCAATTTTACACTAAAAAATTAAATCAAAGACAGTTTGGATAGATGTCACGTGTCCAAAGGGTGCCAAATAGGATGCCAAGTAAGTCAGGGGCGTCCAAAAATGCACACTCCAGACTTTGATAGTAGAAAAGACACAAATTTAAATGTAGACATGTAGAATCTGTATGGCCTGATGTGTGGTAGAACTGGAGCTCAAAAAATAGGTGCAAAAGATAGACTAAATAGCAAGCAAAAATATGTCGCGTCCAAACAAGGAGGGCTGGAAAAAACAACAAAAAAAGATAGAAAACTTGTCATACGGCCTAAGGACGTGGCTGAAACTCACTGCAACTTGCTAGAACTTGCTGGAAAGGAGGTTGGCATAGAAGTGAAGCTAGAAGCTAGGCGCTTTGCTAAAAGATTGTTGTTTGGTGTGCAAAGTTGACTACTGACCAGAAGGTATGGCTGAGCCAGATGAATGCTTCTCCTCCCTCTGTGCTGAGTGCTCAACAATGGCACTCAAGCTAACTGCTGAACCAACAAAGACACCCAAATGCAAGTATCTCCAAGAAAACTAACCAAAATTGATATAATTTTTTTAATTTTTGATCGAATCTAAAAATAAAAAATGAACTCCACTCCTCTTGATTCCAAAATAAGCTAAAAGCATAAACACACACAAGATTACCGGGAAAGCTCTGATACCATATCGGAGTTGTTACCAGAATTTGAATAATGCAAGTGCAATGGAGACGTGATCACACTAGTTGAAGCAAGTGCACACCACAAGATGCTAAAGCAATTAGAAATTAACACAATTAGAGAAATTGCACAAGAAAAAATGGAGAAAACCAAAATCTGATTATTCAACATGAAATGGCTAAAATGAAGAATACATATAGGAGAGCTAGTAAGTAGCTCCTCCACAAATGGTGGTTAAAGCACCCCAAGAATAGACTCCTCCACAAAAGGTGGTCAAAGCACCCCAAGAATAGACTCCTCAAAAAAAGGTGGTGACAAGGTGCCAAGAATAGAGAAGTAACTCCCATACCCGGAATAGGAGTATCTTATGACATTCTTGTGACACCTTATGACACACAATCTCCACATAAGCTAGCCTATCCCATGAATGTAGGAAAACTCCATGCATGCACAAATATATAATATTCCCTAATTAATAAATAGGGAAAAATAAAAACCTACACTAATAATGTTATGTCTATCATTCCTAAGGCTATCTACATAATAAATAACTAAGTATCTACATAGGGGGATGGAGCATGATATCCGTCAAGGCACCCAACTAGAAAGGGGACATGCATGAGGTACCTCATGGTACCTCAAATTAGAGAGTGTAACAAGTAAAATATAAGTTTCATGGCCATGATGCATACATAAAAGAATACATAAGACACACATGAGGCGTAGAAAGGAGGCCGAGGAACAATAATACAAAGGACAATGGGCACATGTTACTAAATCTAAGAAATTAAGACATATAAGGACATGTTTAAATGTTGACATACAAACACAAAAAGCATGTTGGCTTAGAGAGACATATATTGAAATGTTCAAATATCCACATACATAGTCATAAAAGCATACATGAAGACATGGGCACATGTCCAAAGCATACATACTATTAAAATAAGTGGCATAGATTCAAAGATCAATTGAATATTTAAATTCAATCTACTAGAATAAGCATATAGATACATTCAAATCTAAACTCGGAAAGCTATAAATGAATGTATGCATGAACATGTAATAAAAATCTTTATAATAACTAATATCTATATACTAAGTCTAAAGTAGTTGCAGATAGAAAAAAAATATAACTATAGCATGATATATATCAATATATAATAATGCTAAATTTGTGATGTAATGTTTAGAAATATGTAACTTGTTAATCAAAATTATTTATAGGGTACCCCAAAATGGGTAAATATGTTAAAAAAAAGAACTCTTGTATCCGTGTATATGCCCCCAATGGATAAATAATATAAAACATGGATTAGTGTAGTGGACCCGAGTGCTATGAGTAATATACAAGGACTTCACATGAACAAGTGAAGCATATGTTAATGATAAACCTGACTATACTAACATAGCTAGCATATGTAGCGTCTAGAAAATATAAGAAATGTAAACTTGACAATGCATACAATATGTAATTTTATGTTTTCTAAGTAAATGCTTGAATGTTTTTATGATTTTGACATATCATATTAATTTTGTATTTATTAAAATAGTCTATGTCTAAGCAACATGAAGATGAATCCATATAAAATGACCAAGAAATAAGTAAAGTATGTACAAGAAGGGAGGAACATACTAAATGAGATTACTCATGAAAAACTCGCTATTAGTGTGGTATGTGTCAAAAATAGGAATGGTAATCTCTCATGTAGTGCGATTGGTATTTTGTAGTTAAATGGTGTTACAATATGAATCTGGGTATTGTTCTTTGTTAAAATCATGAGAATCATAATAACTTGCAATGCTAGAGGGAATTACCTTATACTATGAAGTTGACATTTATAAATTACGATTTAGAATATTAATTATGATTTTTCCTTTTCAAATAGTGCTTATTGTAGGCATATGGTGTTATGGAGGCTCTTTTTCTATAAAATCTCTTTTGAGAAAGCTTGTTGGCTTAGCATGATTTTGACTTTGCAACTTATGTTCTTTCTCTTTTTATAAAATTTCTTATGTATCTAGATATATCACCTTGATAAACTATATCTATGAGTGGTTTACCTTAGGATGTTCAATAAATTTGAAGCCTTTTTGACCAACATTATCAATTACTAGAATAGGAGTAGTGATGCCTTGGGCCTACTTGCCCAAACTTTGACCATGATAATCAAATTTGTGTATATATTTTTGACCAATGCCATTATATTATTTTAAAGGAATGGGAAATTGGTGAAAAATGAGATGTGGGATATCTAAAAAATCCATGATAGGAGCCTAGCATTTTAGGTATTAATTTGTCTCTATTATATAAAAGATGATGTTTAACAGTGTAATTTATTTCAAAAGAGTGACTTGAGCTAGAATTTATGGTGTGTTTCCATAATCATTCTTTTCGACAATGATCCTATTCATATTTAATCCACTCATTGATCTATAAATTATGGAATGGGAAATCTAAGTTGAAGCTTCCTTCATAGAGAAATCACATGGTGATACTTTCAAATGTGTATATAGAATCTTCATTGAGACTTCATTATTTACTTTGGTATTAAATTAATGAATCCACTAGACTATTGACAATTTTAATGAGATCTTGAAAATTTAATAAGAATTAAAGTTTTTTGTTATGTATCATTTTAACAATTAATGCGAGCCTCGTCTCACAAATCATATGTTATATATCATTTTTAATAATAAGTTGTGCATACTTTTATTTATTTATTTTTGTGATTCTAAGATACATTTAGTTGGGATGAGGAATAATAGATGCAATTCACCATTTTGGGGTTTCTTACTCTCTATCCTCCTTTCTATTGTCTAAGTTTTTGGTAAATATAGTAATTAATATATTATTTTTCTTTCACAATCTTTATAAAAGTGGGATTAACTCACCTATAACTCAATCATGTATTTTAATATTAATTTAATAATTTTTTCAAACAATTTAAAATTATATATTACTTTTTTGTGGGATTTGTACCATTTATATTTTAGATAATACCCAAACAACCTCCATAAATGATCATTACATAAATGATAATTTTTATCATATATTTTTAATAATAATCACAAATGAAAGGGACCCATATTAACATACAATGATCATAAACATTTGATAATAAAAAAAATAAGATTAAATATAATAAATTAATTAAAATTATTTATTTTATCATTGCCTTTCAAATACTATTATATTTCCTAGGAGGGGGAACATTTTAAACAATATATATTTATTATAATGCTTGGCAGTTTTTACAGTCTCTTCAAAAATTCTATTTAAAATAAAAACATATACACTATTGTATGAATTTCAAATTTATCCCCATATCCATATTCAAGAACAAAAAACTATGTGAGCTATTAGTAGAGAAAGAGCCAACATGGCAACACCAAAACCTCATATAAGTGTTAACAAAATAAAAACCAAAGCACTTAAATCTATAATTATAAACGTCAATATAAAATCAAATTAGGCCACCAATGCCATAACACAAGCAACTTACTTAGGCAGAGGATAATTTTTATCTATCTTCTCACCCTATCAAAACCATCAATTTATTTAAAAAACCCAACAAATTGTATGATATAAAGTAATTGTTGTAAAATCAGTTAAATTTTGCATGATGAATATTCATAGATGAAGAGCTAAAGTTAACAATTATGAATTAGTGGGAATATTTTTAATATATCACTCTATATTGTTACAAAATTAAAATTAATATTTTATATAGAAACCTTAAAATTGACTTGTCACATTTAATAGTTATTAAATTGTATGATTTTAATGTGTTTAAATTATGTATTATTGGTGCATTTTTCACTTTTGATTGTTCATTGCTCTTGTCTCAAGCCCTATAATTCCTATTTTTTATTTTTATCTATAAATTTATCCATACCTTAACCAACATTTTAGGATAATACATATAATTTTGAGGCATGTCAATAGCACAAGAGCACTCATTGCATGCATGTTTTGTGCACCTTATAGATTTTACCATTAGATTTTTTTTAGTACAATTATATTCCTTGTTATTATTTGAATTCTCATAAAGTTATGTAAGGTTAAATATACACTAATAATATTAATCATAAATATAGACACATAATAATTGGTCCACACTTATCCATATATTGTTTATAAAGAAGAGTATAAATCATGTAATTGACTTAATTGACATCGGCTATTAATAAATTAAAAATACTTTAAATAATACATGTTCAACAGGTCATATACTTTACAAAGATAAACCTAACCTCATTCTCTTGTATACTAGTAGTTACGCTGCAAGGAATGTTAGAAAAAATCACATACATTATCTTGGGCATGTGAAGTGATATAGTTTGACATCAAGCCTTGGTGGGGTAGTTTGTAAATTATTGTCAGATCCATAGAAGATGGGGGTTACACATGGATATATAATAATGATGACTACACAAACCAACTGGTCTCCATTTTGACTCTATGTTTTCATTACGTGGCACCCATCCATTAGTCTATCTTGTCCACTATTTCTTGCAAGCTTATTTGACACTGAGTCTACATATATAAAAAATTTAATATCCAAATATTCAAATGAAATGTTGGTTTATCATGAGAAAATGAATTGCATTTTTAAACATTGTAATTTTCACAAATAGTATATAAAAAAATATAGAAGAGCTTAGAAAAACCATGATCACTGTCTTTTATTTTGTAAAATTACATTTGGTAAATGTATAAAATAATATATGAGGTATGATTTATTACATCAAAGATCCATGCCTTAATTATAACTGAAATCAACATTTTAATATCACTGATGTGGGGTAAATACCTTGATTCCCTAAGTCTATCTTGTAGCTATGTTTCCCCATGCTACTAATATACTAACACCTGTAACAAGTATATTAGGATTAAGAACATGTATTAATTCCATTCTCTAACAATTGTAAGAAAAAAAGGGTCATAATTAGATGTAGTCTCCATAAGCATCTCATTTATTGCTACAAGTCATGGGTATACAATCATCAGCCTAAATTAACAGCATGTAAATAGTCATATCTTTTGAGTGAGGTTATACTATCAATTTGCACTCTTTCATTTTACAAAACCCATCTTACACTTCAACCACAATGAAAACAACATATAATCTATAACTTCTATGTAAATTACTCCATAATGATATCACATCAAATACCCTATCCATGATCCTCATTATCTCAATTAAAAATCTTAGACCACTATCAAGTTAAATATAATATAATATAATATAGAATCAAATATTATATATATATATATATATATATATATATATATATATATATATATATATATATATATATATATATATATAGACACACACACACACACACACACAATGCATCCAAATGTAAACGAATACATACACCCTTAACAATAAAACATAAGCATTTATCGGGCTTATTATAAAACACACTTTGACTTGCTTAGCTTCATAATAGACAAATGGATGATGATGAGTCCTACACAAACTCTACCACAACCAGTCACCACAATGCCCATGCCACAAATATACTAATTATAAACCTACATAACTACATAAAATGATCAATTTTTTCACTAAATATTTTATTTTTCCCTTTTTATTGTTGCAGTAAACCTGCCATGAAGCTTTTATACAATGTAAAGGAAAAAAATACAATATAAACTTTAGCACTGAATTGTCCTATCTCCTTATCAAACATTCAGGATAACAAACTTATAATCAAATAACTATACACCATGCAAGTTGTGTACCCATTTTTAAGGGATGTTAGTCATGTAAATCCAATCACCACCTTAAATCATGGCAAGTTAGTAGGTATAGGTTTCGAATGAGGTTGTGTTGTCAATTTACATTGTTTTACTTTATAAAACTCCCCTTACACTGACATATGTAATAATATATTATATTTATATTAAAAAAATTTGTCATTACCCAAATATTATATAATATGTATTGTTATTTGGTATGTTAAAAACTAATTATATAATTTATATGAATATTGTATATGTATATGTATATGTATATGTATATGTATATGTGTTTTTTATGATTTACTTTCATAATAGTTTTCTTTTCATTTGTAGAGTATATTAATCTTCTTAGTGTATGATTTGGGCATACCCTAAAGCATGGTAATTAAAAATACCAACTCTCCTTATCACTTGGGAACAATTGAAAATCACCCATATTTTATCTAAACATGTGAGTCTACTACTATGATATTCACATTATATCATGAATGATGGGGAATATAGATTTCAACTAAGGGAGTTATAATTTTAACATAGAGATTGGGTAAATATGTTATTTCCTTTAATGAATAGATAAAAATACATTCTTACAAAGCATGAATGCGATGAAATATTTAAAAGTGAGCTGGTTGATGATGGTGAGAAGCAATAACAAGTTAATAGTAATGGGTTTTGGAGATTTGAATGTCACTGTATAAAATTTTTCCTATATATTTATTTGTAACCTATAGATATATCTATATATCTATATGTGATGTTTCCATACCATAGATATCAGTCAAGTTAGTTTGAAAATCTAGTGACATAGTAGGAAACATAGTGGGAAATATTGACATAATGATTAGATACAATTGCATAAAAATAAGAGAAGATAAACATTAGTGCCTAAATTAGGACACGAGCACCACATGGCACTATTTTCCAAGATATGGAAATATTGTCCAGCATGTTGTTCCTCATCCCTACTATTCTTCATTTCCATTAGTATTTTTTGTTTTATCCATGATGTTACTAGATTTCTATTTCATGGCATTGATGTTAGGCCTCATGTTCACCTTATGACTTAATTTTCCATGTTTGGTTCATATTGGAACCCTGCTTGGATATTTATTTATCTATGGGTGGTTTCATCTTTCTCATATTTGCCTACTCCTCTGACTAGAGACTTGGGCCTCTAGCTGTGCCCAAGTTAGTTCTAAATCCAGTCAAACATTAGGTTGATGTCCTCAGTTTTTACTCTTTTATGTTTAGGTCCCCTGGTGACCCTATTACCTCTTCTCAATTGCTACGACTTTATTCTAGTTTTTGATCTATTCAAAATTATATGCTTTCATTTCTATTTGAATATTTGGGCCTCCAATTATTTTGTCCAAGTGGGCTCATGTATATGTTTATTATGTATTTATAGAGACTTCAGCCTCCCTTAGTGCCCAAGCTTGGTTTAGATATATTAAAGTTATGTATTGGTGGCTTATTTTTACATATTTTTTGCATTTGGATTCCCTAGGGACCCCATTTATTCTTTTTCATACCTAGTCCTCTTGCTTCCTTAGTATAGCCTTAGTTTCACTTATGCTAAAATTGGATGGTTCCCATACCAGTCAAAAGTGGTTTTTATTTTTTCCTATGTTGTTTCCTCTATTTATTGCATCCTTTTATATTTATTAGGGATATTTATCTTCTTAATTATTGTGTATGTTATGGTGATAACTATATCTCCCGATGTGTTGGGACTGGGTTCCAGACTAGTCAAAAGTGTGCTTAGCTTAATCTAAACAACTAAAATATCCAATGTTAAGAATTGTTTTATAAAAGTGAATTCAAATAAACCATGTGTCTTTGGTTCTAAAATAAAACTAGAATTAATTTTTATTTTACTTCATTTAAAATAAATCTTGGTACTAATAGAGTGAGAAATCCATGTAAGTATATGTGTAATAATTCATCTCCTAGTAGTTGTCTCTATAAATTTAAATTCTAAGGAAATTAATGTTTCTTAAAAGGACCATAATAGTTCCCCAATATCATTCCATAATAAATGAAATTTCAAGTAAATTTATCCTTCTCGAGAATAATAATTTTATTGCATAAAGTGTGTATGTAAGCCTATGATAGTCTCTAATATAAGTATTATCTAAATTTCGAAATATTATAAGATAATTATAGATATAATATTCATACACATGATTCCAATCATTATTTCTCCATAAAGTGTTCTTAGACAATGATCAACTTTAATTTTTATCTATTTTGGAAACATAAATTAATCATTAGGTACTTGATAATGTTATTCATGACATCCTTACTGTTACTTGGTTTATTCATCATTTTGATAAATGAAAATCTATAAGATAACCTACATTGTCTTCTAATAAATATAAATATCACATAAACATCCATAATTGATTTAAATTCATTCTTATTCATCCCACATGATCATTTTAGACCTATCCTTATAGTCTATAGTCTTCTCAAAGAAGTCCACACTAGTTAGATAGGGACCCACTATTGCCTTGTTCAATAAGATAACCTTGTCTCTTGTGATACAATGGTTACTTTTTCAAATTGAGACATTTCAAAACATCTCTCTTATGCATTTGGTGAATTAATTCTATATAATAACTCTAAATATTATCCTATATAATAATTTTAAACCTATTATTTAACTCTATAAAAAAACATTTCCCACTAAGCATAAGAGGACTATTATTTCCTATTTTAATTATAAAACATTCTAACAATTAATATCCAAGTTTTAATATTTTTTATTATATCTAAAGAGCATTTATCATCAATTATACCTATCATTATTCTATCTAAATAGTTTAGTATCATAATCATGGATCACACAAGCACTCTAGTAGGGAGAAGTACATTGTCCTAAGGTTCATTTTGGATATGTAAATAGTGTTTAGTTACAATAGGTTTTTAAGGCTAGCTCAACTATCCTTACTAACCCATTGTATTCCCCTTTTTCATGTAATACTATCTAGTGTATGCACATGGATAAGTTTTTCTATTATAGGTTATTTAAAAGTCATATCTATAGACAAAGATACATAATTAATCCTCAAAAGTCATTGCATACACCTAGATTAATAGTTATAGAATAAATTCAGCCAAGACATGACTATAATATCTAGAGAATGACATAGTGTCACCATATATTCCTCCCATATAAGTATTCCAAATAAATTCCAAAAACTTTTTTATAATGTATTTGTAATTACATATTAATTTACACATTTAGCACCAATACAAATTTCACATAGTCAAATATTTCATTTTTATAAGGAACACTATCTAACCCTCATTTAGTTTACCATTTTTATCAAGTTTGCAAATTTACTAAATTTTTTAGTTTATTATATTCTATATCATATAAGTATGTATTAACATTTCCATTTTAAAATATTAATTAAAATAGTTTAATATCACTTACACTAAAAAAGGTTAAAAATTATGCTGAACCCAAATTATATTTCAAACATTTCTTGTTGTTTTCTATTAATTTTTTAAAATACGATTTATTTCAAAATTATATAGATTCATGACATTAAAATAAGAAAAACTTCAACCTTGAATAATATCTAACACAAAATTATGCGATCTCTTTGACGTTAGATGAAATATAACACTAAATATATTAGCTTATCATCTTGGACCATTCCAACACAAAAAATATTTATTTTGACCTTGGGTTGAATTTTTCTTGATTTATGAATACAAAAATCTATCACATTAAATTTCCACTTTATTTTTCATTGATTTTGCTTATTTTAGAAATTGTGATCCCATAATTTTCAAAACACTTAGTGAATTTCATGAAGCACCATACAGAGTTATATGTTTAGACATTTAGGAATGAGTCATTTACCATAATACTCATAGCCATAATATATCACCAAACATTAATCCTAGTTTCCCCATACCTCATGATAGGTAATAAAATACCTCTAGTGTTCCTTGTTTACACTAATAGGAATCCTATTTTTTCCATGTGATTTATGGTGATCTTTAGAGGAGAATATCCATTAGGAAATTTAATCTCAACATACCCTTAAAAACAAGGTTAGTGGGCTACATGCATGGTTCTACCTCTATAGTTTGTGATCTCAAACATTATTCTAACACTAATTAATAAAGAACCAATTATATTTGAGAGAGTATAAATATTTCAAACCATTGCCTAGTTCATTATCATACCTTTATTTTTTATTTCATTGTATTCATAGACATTAGCATTGTTTAATTTACATTTTATTATATTCATATTCACTATATTTTATTAATTATTATTGCATCATATTTATAATGGGTCCAATAAGCTAAAGTCACTCTCATATTTTACAAAAATATTGTAAAATATTCTCCTATTTTCCAAGATGATATATATTTAATTTATAAAATATTAAGGTTTGGTAATGTTCAAAATAAATTTAGAGCAATCTCCACTTCATAATACTTCACATTACTATAGCATTGAAAAATCATGCATTCAATCTTATAATCAATCTTGAATTATTAACATTATTCATTGTTACAATAAGCAATAGGAGTTACTTCATACCATTATTAGATGCCAAGTATCATGTGCCAAAACTTTTGTATTCCTATATCCTTGACCTCATCCAAATATTTATTATCATATTCCCATTTTTCATCGAAGGCTTGTCCTTGGTTCCCATGTTCATGTTGTGCAAACTAGAATGGGATAGCTACCTTAACCTTCCCAACTCACTCCTACTCATAATATTTCCCCCTTCACCTAATTTTAGGTAATATCTCCAACCCAAAGCATATGATTACATTGATCAATTTTGAAATACCCCTACCAAAATTTATATTCTATATTTATTTAAAAACATTATACCTTAAAATATAATATTATATGTAATGTTATGGGACATAACACTTCTAATGGTTATATATAAATATTTATTTGATTTTATCATGAATAATATCATGGAAATTTATCATACAGTAACTTTATATAAATATGATACACCTCCCAATCATATAATTGAGATAAAGTTTATGTTATTTATTCAAATCAAAATACATGGATAACATGTTAAATATACATTGCTTGATAATGGTTCTAGAGTAAAATTTTTTGGTTATGAAATCATAAAAGAAATAAGCCTCAATTAGATAAAGTCAACACTATAAAAAGTTTATTGTTATCTCCTATTGATTCATGTAAGTGTATCACAAAGTTATCATAGTTCTGAAAACACGTCTCATTTCAAGATTCAAAGAATATTTTGCATGAGTTTCTGGTTGTGATCTTCCTGAGATCTATGGTAGAGTAGTGGCTAAGTTATTTTCTAATTTCATAAAATGATTATGCATGTGGTTTTGGGAACAATCATGGTCCTAAAGTTTTATGAATAATCTAAAGTTATTTTAGCAAAATTTAATGAATAATGATCAGAATCTAAAGTCTAAGACTCTAATCTAGTATGAATATTAATAATGAGAAATTAAACTAAAATGATTTGATCCAAAAATGAGAAAATAGGTAGGGTAAGCTAGAAAGAGAAATATTTATATTCTTTAGTCCATACATACTGACAAAGCTTTCATTTCATCAAAGATATGCATCTTCAAACTAGTATATGACATGAAGTTACCAAATAATACATATCCTATCATATATGAGGAAAATGTCTTAAGGATATTTGAAAAACATGCAAATTAAAAATCAGATTCACTTTCAATATTTACTTAAACAAAAAAAGTTGCATTTTCACATCTTCTAGAAAAGCAAGGATACTGAAATGAATCTAATGAATTTCAATCAACCTAGTGTAAAGCTCAAGTTAACAACTCTACATTAATACATGGACATCTATAGTTCATAAAACTAGTTCAAATATAAACATCAGAATAGAGATTTGAGTAATTAGCCATGATAAAAAACAAACAAATAAAAAGAGGCAATTTTCACAAAATTCTCTTGTTTATCTTACTTGATCCAAAATTTACAAAGTAGTTTTTCTCTTCAAAACATTCTCCTTTGTCCAAATGATATTAACCCTTTTTATAAGTTTAAAGAGAAACTTATGATGTATGTCTATTAGTCATTATCAAATGGGAATCAGATAAGTGTCAAGGACATATGTCCTCTTACAAATATTCTAATATCAATGACATTTTTCAAATGTGACTAACCTATAAGCCATGTGCATCATGCTTTATACATGCTTTTACAAAATAGTATATTATTTTAAAATGATTCACATGATTTTAATACAAAATAATATTCTATGTCAACCTTGTTGACATTGAGATGATCCTACATCTGTAGCCTTTTGTTTTTGTTCCAAAATCTTTATGGATTTATCATATTTTTCATCAATCAACATGAGATTATTTATTGGTTCTATGAAAATATCCTTTTTTTTTCCTAATAAATCTTTGAAGATTTCATCTATTCTACCCTTGGCTTCTTAGATGATCCTAGAATTTATGATATTTTCATTTGTCAACAAGATCATGTCAAAGATACATCTATTGTCAACCCCTTTGGTGCCCTTGCTTCTTTTCTTGACCTATTAGATGAATTCAAAATCTCTCTGCTAGAATTCTTTATTGGTTATTAGGCCAATTTGAATAGGGATTATTGGATACTTAATAAAAAATCCTAATATTTATATCATTCTATCTTCTAATTATTTGAAGTCACTTGAGAGACCTTTAATAATTTTGGACCACTTATTTATGTCCCTCATTTTCTCCATCATTATTATCATTGCCATATTTACGTGGGATGGGCCAACTATTTTAAGGTTAGGGATCTTGTTTTCTAATATTTTCTTGATCAATGCCATTACTTTCTTATTTGAGCCTTGCCATTGTATGACTTGGTTCAGTGCTATGGCATGTTGTTTACTCACCATGTCCAATTTGGATTTTATTTCCTTCAAATAACTGAATGTCTCATAGATATTTGCATAAAAATTATTAAGAATATCCACAGGAACTAAAAAATGAAATATTATTATAGGATTTTAGTCTCTTGTTTTAATCTTTTGAATGCATCTTGTACCATTTCAAACTAATATTGGTTTAACTCTAGAATATCTTATTAAAACATGGGGTCTTCCCTTGGTCTCTATTCTCTCTTATCAGTTTAGTGAACCAGAGGCTCAACATTTTTATGTAGAAATTTTGGACCTTCCTCTATGACAACTATCTCAGTCACTTTTTGTAGGCCTATAGTACTTGGACCGTATCTTACTCCCACTAAAGACTAGCCCATATTGTTGATTGGAACCTCTACTTTTGATTGGACTTATGATGGAGTTAGAGTTTCAAACTTCCTTTTTTTTCATTTTACAATGCTATGATCCAAGGATTTAATTCATATTATAAAGGAATGTCTGTAGCCTTTACTATAGCCCATGGGTGATAGGCAGTAGGAAGTTTCTCCGACTTTGGTTCATGTTTGAACCATTCATGTATAAATGGTCCATATATTATATTTTATTCATTGAATAGATTGATGTCTTTTAAATGGGTAATGATAGAAATTTTTTGTTTCTTTTCCCTTGAGAAAATTGTAGTCTCAGCTTTCCACTTGAGAGGATCAATAATCACTAAGTCCAATGACTTCTCTTTTCCCTTTTCTTGTTTGGCTTCCTCAATGTTTTCCTCTTCTACATATATGTTTGTTTCATATGTCTTGGAGATAGTTATTAATGTAACTTCAAGAAATTCTTGTGCATCTAAAGCTATCTTGTGAATTTCTTCTTGTTGAGGTAAACCTTGTTCCATTATTCCAGAAGATTCATGGGTTGTAGAGCTTGAAGTAACTTCTCCTAGTCTCCTTTCTTCAAGATTATGATCTATTTATATGTCAACTATGGGAATCCTAGAAGGACCAATATCTGCCAAATGATATTTTATAGGACCAAGTTACCATATGTCTTCCATCTTATGATCTCTCTGCAGTCTAGATTCAGGGTTTATATTATGTTCTTTTTGCCTTAAAGTAACATCATAATAGGTGGTTGTCTTTGTGTACACAAATTAAAATTCATTACGTTCATGTTTATAAGGCACATATAGAATACCTTTACTCTTATAATACTCCTTTATGCTAACATTGGGATGCCATTGTGTATGGTCATCTATCTACAAATTGAAAGAAAGCCTATGTTTTGAAGCTGCTTCAATTTGGTTCCATTGTCTGCAAGTGGTTCTACCAATTGTCATAGGAATACCATGGAGAAGTCCCTTACTCTTGGTCTTGAATATTCCATATATTCCATTAAACAATTGATATTATACTTATTTTTATGAAAACTTATCTAGCATGTTTACTATAAGTTTGAAAGGAGAACATTATGTTTCCTCTATTTAGATAACTATGTAATCAGGGTATAGTGAGATATCTCCCATTATTCCAAGGTATTTATTGACTAAAGGAGTTATCCTCATCATGGGGACACCATTGATTACTTAGTTTAAATTAGGATAAACAAAGTAACAAATGAATTGCATATGGTCCCTATATTTGTAAATATGTAATTTTGAGTAATATTGAGACATAATTTGGGTACCATTGGGGGAGCAACCTCATTGGTTGAGGATTTTAATTATATCATACATAAAATCTAACAAAAATGACATCATGAAGAATTTTATTTATCTTCATTGTTTTAATCCTAGAGATTTATTTTCTTAGGGAAATACTAATCATTTCACCTAAAGGAGTTACTACTACTTCCTCAATAATGAAATACACAATATGCACCTATATAGGTTCCACATGTGTAATATGTGCAAATCCATATCTTTTGTTCAACATGGTAATAACCATTCTGACTTATGATCTAACTTGGCTCCTAATGATTTTCATGTTAGGTTCTACAGTGACCTTGTTATCAACTTCTAACCATTTCACTAGGATATCCTCCACTGTATGTTTCTGGGCCCATGCATTAATGGATGCTAGGTCTATTTGGGTCCTACGTGGTTTATAATAATATTAGAAGGTAATAAGGGATATGTATGTGTTGATGCTTCTAATTTCCTCACATGTGATCTTAGTGTTGATGAACACTTCTCATTTTAGGGTTATGAAAATCCAAGGCATGAGTTTCAGTTTGTGACAATTTTGGGATGTCTATGGTGAAATAGAAGTAGAGTTTGAAAATTTTCCACAATATTTATTTGATTTGGTGGTTGGGAGCCACTAGGGTCTTGATCTTTGTGATAATCTAAGCCTACAATTTGATCTAAATGTATATTAACAATGATCTTTAAACTAGGTGAGTTTTGATAAAGAAAATAGAAAAAGGAAGAGTAAGGTAGAAAAGAGAATGTGATTGGAGATTTCCATCTCGAATATTATGAAAAAGTTCTAATTACATTGAGCATACATGAACCAATTTTTTTTGTAAAATAGTATAAAATTAGATTGCATCATAAACCAGGCAAGCTTGAAAGAAGATATATAAACCACAAGTAAGAACCAAGTTTACTTTAAAAGTTTGCTATTGTAACCTGAATATCATATTCACATGCAAATGTGGAGCAAATAAAATGAAGAATACTTAAGATATTTGTAGCTAATCTAGTATTATCATAAAATAACATCCTTATGATAGAAAATATAGCTCAAAATGTAGATAACCATTCAAATTTAAGACAATAACATGTAATTGAGAGACAACATTGACTTTCAAAAAACTATCTAGACAATCTTTTCATAATTCCATAGTTGTATTAAGTATTCTTTTGTATATAAATTACTTAGAGTCCCTATCTTAAAAAATGGTAATCCCTACATATTTATAGGAAACATAGGTGGTTTACCAATTAATTCTCAAAAAACCCACATGCAAGCTAAGGATAGTTGTCCTTAATAGAAAGATACAATGCAAAAGGTTGTTCATGCCAATCTTGATAAAGGATAAACATATGCTAACAGACTAACATACATTTTACAAAAGAATATTCTTTTATGCTACATTGATGGTACCTTAAATTACTAGATGAGGATGTTCTTTGCCTTATTGTATTATTCATTGATGAGTTCAAAATATATGGTGGGCTTCATCAAACAATCCTCTTCTTGATGTGTCAATGTGTCAAATTCCTTGTCACCCTTGGCCTTGAGTTCCTAGATGCATTAGACCTCTACAAGATGCTTTCAAGATGTGATGATGATACTAAGGACCTTTTTTCTACCCTTGGTACGCTGACCCTGGTTGTCTTTAATGCTCTGGATGTGGAGACTAACCCTTTGCATGAACTCCTCATCCTCCATCAAGCCTGAGGCATTGGTCTTGGATGGTTTTTCCAATAGGTCATTCAAGAGCTTCTCCATCCTTGTCATCAAGCTGTTGTCTTCTTCCAAAATTCTATTGACATTATCACACTAGTTGTTTAGGTCCAATACACCATCTTTAATGACTCTTAGGAGCGTATGCAAGTGTTTCAATTTCATGATCTGAATGCCTTGGGCTTGATTAGTGTGATGGACATTAATAAATTTAGTTGATTCATCTCTATAATTTTTCCATAGGGTGACCAATGTCTATGCCCTCCCAATCTTGTGGGCCAAGATAGTTGACTTGGATTTCAAGGCCTTCAACCCTTCAAAAACATCTAAGAATGACTTATTTAGCAATGTTACTATATCTTCAAGGATTAAAAATGTACAGTATGCTTCCAAGTCTTTCTTCTCCTTTTCTAGATTAGTGATCCTCTATTGTTGATCTGAGCAACATTTCAAGTGATAATTTAGGTGACAGTTCTACCCCAATTGCTGGCAGAACTTCTAGAAGCCATAAATTTTTCACCATAGCTCCATTTGACTCCCCATTTGATCCATTGGAAAGATAATAATGAGAAGAATGATATTAGATTTCATTGATCTATGCTTAATGGTTTTTGACCCCCAAAACCCCAATGGAAGTTTCCTAAATTTCAATTTAAATAGTGTAGTCTAAAACTAGTTTCTAAAAATAGTAATTTCTCAAATTTTATAATGTTGTAAATTGTGGAAGTCGAACCACTTCATCTCCCTTGAGACTGGTGACCTTCCACATCCTCCTCTTACCTTCAAAGTATGTATAAAAATAGATGTATCCAAGAATGGAAATTAGACATCTATTCTCATAGATAGGCATATGTTTGGATCTACAAATTTGATCAATAAAACATGTCTTCTCAGAGATAACATCATTAAAATCATGTTATTATTGTTTATTAAATTATCTTTCAACCAAATATCCCATGTTTTGGATCTACTATATCCCCTATATTCCAGATAAGGTCATTACTAGTTAGGCCACCACCAAACTCACCACATCCTCTTGATGGATGGGATATTCTCCTAATACTTATCCCTAGATAGGTGTTAGGCCAACAAAAGGTTCCACTCTCTAGAGAGTGAATTCCTCAATTCCAATGGTGGATTTCCTTTTTACTATTCTCAAGAACCCTGATGTATCTGGATTGAAATGTACTGTGGTGACTGGTTCAGAGAGTTTGGCTACTTCTGGGGTTTCAATCCTAGCTCCACTTGATGCTCCCTAATCCTTCATCCTCCTGCCACTTTCTCTTATAGCCTCAATAATTATCCTCTCTTCTTTCTCCTTCATGAGATCTTTGATCCAAGGTTTAATATTATCATGGGTGTCCATACCTAAAGTGATGGATATTTCCCATGAATGAGAGTGGGATGGAACCTTTTGGAACTTCCCATATATGAACCAGTTTGGGACAACATGTCTATGTATTGGGAATTCATCACTAAATAAGTTCACTTCACTGGTGGGATGGGTTCATGTTACCTTTGGTCTTTTGGAGGACCTGGTAATAAGGGCCATCTCAACTTCTCTCTTCTGAGTGATAGGGTCTAAGTCTAATGCCACTTCTTTCCCCTTTTCTTCCTCAGCTATTTGAGGTCCTTAAATTTGAAATGCCTCAGCTATGGCTTACTTAGTCTCTTGATCAGATCCATAGGCTTCTAAAATTTCCTTGAAGACCTCGTCTACCATCTCATATGTTTCTAAGGTAACCATATCAATGTGCTCTATTTGGGAAGATGGTTTTGGAGGCTGGGTTGATGATGAAGGGCCTTCACATGGCCTTTCTTCCAGTCCTTTTTCACTTACTTCTTGGACTTAGAGTGTTGGCTATGGTGGTTTCTCTAGAGGTTCAATTGAAGTGGAGGGAAAAAAAATGATGTACTGTAATGGGTTCATTTTCCATCTCTCTCCAACTAGTTTCTCCTCCCTTTGCAATCTATGGTCAAACTTGAAACCATGATATTTGCACCTAGTAAGGACCTCCTCAAAGTTTGTTGATTTAGTATAGAAATGGTCATAAGGACCAACCATATATTCATAATCACCTTGGTCAGTTGCCTTGACTGAAAATGAGTGATGGATTTGTTGTTTGGATCCCATTCCTTTAAGTCATCTTTTTGAAAGTAGAAAGCATCCCTATGTCTAGACATGATCTCCAATTGATTCCATTCTTTGATGAAGGTTTCCCAACCAAAAATGGGAAGGTATGTAGCATGACCTTCTTCTTCTCTCTAAAGGTGGTACCAACTCCATGGGAAATTTGGTACACAATTTCTTGTTTAGCTAATTTAAGGGGAATGTAAGCAGGCAACCTAAATGGTTGGGTCATGGTACCCTCAATTTGAAGGATAATGTAGTCTAGATAAAACCAAATGTCTCCCATGAGATTAATATATATTTTAACAAGAGGGTGTACCTTGGGCATGGGATATCCGATGATGCTTTGGAATAGTATGGGATATATATAGTCATAGATGAATTTTATATGATCCCTATACATGAAGACATAAAGCTTGTAGTAATGATGTGAGATGGTAATTATATTGTCAGAGGACCAATTCTTAACACCAATAATATGGGTAGATGTAATCAATGATTCCAGTAGATAGGAAATCATGGTGAAATGCTGAAGTGTCTTCTTCATAATGCCATAAAACTACCTTCTTAAATGGTTACTAATTATCACTCCAATAGGTGGAGTCAGATTTTATTCAACCATGAAGTATACATAGGTGGTGGTGGTTACTATGAGGCTTTGTTTAGTAAATTCATAATGATTCTTATACCTTCCCTAAATTGGATAATGGGGATCCTACCATCATGATTTATAGCTACATGATCCCCTTGGATTAACCATGGTATTAAGATGATGTCCAAATTATTCTAGGTAATCCATTCTTTTATATACAAGAGGTCAATATGGGATTTAGGAATTCTATAGTAGCCTTCAAAGGCTGCTAGGAAAACATAAGTAATCCCCCTTGACTTTTCTTCATCAATGATCTAGTCATTATCAATCCTACTATTTATAAACAAGTGTGCAAGGATGTCAATATAGTATAGTACCTCTAGTTTAGCAGTAGCTTGATGAATACCTATCATTTGAATGACAACCAAGTCATCAAACTTCCTTTTGGTGACTACCACCCTTTTCTCACTACATGACAAAGGCTGCAACTCTTCAATGGTGAAGAAAATCTCTGACCAATTCTTTATTCCATTGGCCAATACCCCTGTATCTAACTTGGTATCCCTAAAGCATCTTCCTTCATGGTTTGTGGATAGATATAAGTCTATCTCTTCCTTCCACTATTGCCTTGCCACTGCCATGATCTTAATTATCTTAGAATATAACTAACCTTCATACTCATGATGATAATTCAAGCTTGCTTGATGTATTTAGGTCCTCAATTAGTCAAGTTTTGGGGCTTTAAGCTATTCTAGTATGGATTTTGAGGCTTAATGGTGAAGGTGATGGATTTCATATATGTATTCATGCCTTAGATTTTATGGATGGTGCCACTTATGAAAATTTTATCTTTTTAGATGTGCCATATCTTGAGATTGCCTTTTATTACTTACATGGTGCTTATGTGGACCTCCTTGAGTGTGTTTCCATGGCATTTGGTGGGAGTTTTATTTTTGACTAGCCATTTATTTTTAAATAAGGCCCTTTAATTTTGATCTACTGGGTCAAGATCTAAGAATGAATGCGAGCCTTTGATTAAGATCTCAGAGGTCTACTTTGATTAGTTTTTCAAGTCATCAATGTTCAGGTGATGCTAAGTGGCAAGCTCTAGCTTCCTCAAGAAATGATTGGAAGCAGTTTATCTAGGTATAAAGTTATCAAGCTCTGAAGTCTTGAGTTGAAAATTATACCTTCACTTCATGCCATTATATTAAGATCAGTGATTGAGCGAGAGCTATTGATCATGATTGGTGAGGTTAAATTTTATTGGTTGATAGGTTGACCATGTTTATATTTGATGTTCTCACTAACATCAAAGATGTCCTTGTGAACGTAAAATGATTGGAGCATGGCTATCAACTTTAATCTCATGAGGTTCCTTTAGCCAAATGGTAGCATGCCACATGTCATAATTTCAGTGCTCTCAAGACTTTGGGGTTAATTCAAACCATTAGATTAGGTTTGGTGGTGAAATGTGAACCATTGATCATGATCTATGAGGTTATGTATGATTGGTCAAACCTTTGGAAATCCTTTTGATATAACACCATTAGATTAGGGTTAAGGATGAATGTGGGCCATCATGTCCTATAATATCCATGAACATTAAGTCAATTCATAATATATATAGGCTTAGGATATAGGATTAATTTATAGGTTAATAGTATTTAAAAAACACTATGACCTAGATTTTAATGTGATAAGCCTAAGTTTTAATATTTAAAAATCCCCCTTTCAGACTAAAGAAACTTTTTTGGATAGAGCTTATTTTGAAGGCCTCACTAATGTCAAAGACATCCTCGTGAACATCAAATGATGGGAGCAAGGTCTTCAAAGTGAATACCATAGAAACTTTTGTAATGAGTGGTATTTGTCCTATAGTTTGTCTTAAAAGGATCTCACATTATTGGATTAGGCTTCCAGGTGATTTCAAATCATTGATCTACATCCAAGCTAAGACATAACATTATATATTGACATGTGGATTTAGGCTAAAGCCTTTTAGGATCCTCATTACTCATGTTGAACAAACACAAAGGTTTGAGGACATAATTTTTAATGAATTTAGGGGAATTTAAAAAGGGAAAACCATAAAAGGACTTTAGTCATGATTTTAGACTTAGGGTCTTTTGAAAGGACAAATTCATGCTAAATTTTCCATGAATATTTAAATTCAAACCCCTAGGGTTTCTTGCTTTAGAACCCTTCCTCCAAAAAACCTGCATTTTGTCATTTGATATTTATTATCAGTAGGGTTAGTTAATAAAGCATAATTAACCAGTCAAGGACTGATTATCCTTCTAGGTGGATGATATTCCAATTCAATAAATAATAAGACCATGTAAACCATGCTATGATATGAATACTTTGTAATATGAACAAGAGCCCCATTCATGCAAAGTAGAATAAATAATACAAAAGGAATGGGGGGTGTTGTTACCAACAACAATGGCAACTTACAAGGGAAACATGGCAATATGTTAGAATCTAGAAACTCTAGTTTCAACCAACATATAAGTACTTTTCCTCCTTCAATACTTATATCATTACTTAGATCAATTCAAGGTTGAAACAAGCTTCAAATATTTAGAATTCAAATCCCCATGTCAGAGCTTAAGCATGTTGTGTGTGTGCTTTGATTTCACTTATTGTTTGTCATGAGACTTTTAGGGAACAACATCTAGGTTCATATCCTTTTGACCATGACATTTAACCTTCAGCATTTTTTAGATATTCTCTTAGAAACAACTACTCTTAATTTAGGTGAGTCTTAGGCATTACTCTACTACTAGCTAGGCATCCATAACCCTAATAGATATACATTTGGCTCCACTCATGGCCTTGATCCACTACTAGCTAGGCATCCATATCCCTAATGGAGATTGCTTGAATCACCTCTGACTTTGCATCTTTTGATTTAGCATTAAGTCTCTCTCTCCTTGTTTTATTGCAAAGGCTAGGAGCTAGGATAGCTAGGTTTAAGGAATTGTTCAAATGTTTCAATCTTAGGATAATTTCCTTTTAGTTGAAACCTTAATGTTATAGATGGATATATTTTAAGTGAAAACATGCATATACCTTAACTTTTGAATTCCCCTTCCACATACATGATTATTCTTTCAACAAAGCTTTGGTATTGGGTAATGTTTTTGATTCTTGGGGGGTAACTAATTTTCATGTGAGTCTTTTGAAAGTATCTATATTATAACACAAAGATATATTACAACCTTAGGTCCCATTGTGAAAAATTCATGCCCCCCCCCACTTGAGGTACCTAAATTTTGAGAAATTATGAGCTAAGATAGTCCAAGAGACTTTATTAAAGCAAAGGAACACAACCAAGTAGAATATAAATGACACAAACAAACAACAAGGAATAGAAAATCACAAGAAAACAAATATATACAAACCAAGAAGGAAAATAAAATAAGAAAGATAACTAACTAGCCTACTAACTCTAGCTCTAAGAAATCGTACAGATGTTATTCCATGAAGACCCCTATTAGAGTAGTAGCAAAGTAATGCTTTAGGTATTACCCATTGGTGGGAAATGTGCACTTGGCTCCTTGGAGATTATTTAAAATGAAGGTGTTATTGCCTAATATTTTATCAATTTGGTATGGGCCAGTCCACAAAGGGGTGAGCTTATTATGTTTACCTTTAGGCTCTAATGCCTTGTCCTAAAGGAGGACCATATATCCTTGTCTAAACACTTTCACTTTGGATCTCTTGTAAAACCACCTTTTCATAGTTTTTTAGTGTCTAATAAAATATGTAGATGCCTTTTCTCTGGTATCTTCCATCTGAATGATGTCCAATAGCCCGAAATTGATGAGATTTTAGCTTTCCTCTATGTATTCTTGCATGAATGTGAACATAAGAAGCTTTGAAGTGATAAGAAATATGGGTTCTTGACCATATACTAAAAAAAGAGGTGAATCCTTGATTGTCTATTTGATTCTTATCCTATCATCCCACAATGCATATCTAAGGAATTTGTGCCATGTTCTAGGCTTGTCTACAATAGACATTTTTATGGCTTTCATGAGATTATTTTTGGTAGATTCAAAAACTCCAATCCCTTGAGGATAATGGTTAGAGGAAAAATTCAAAGAGATGCTATTATCATAAGCCCATTTGGTCATTTCAATGGATATGAATGTAGATCCATTGTCATAGACTAAGGAAACTAGGGTTCCAAATCTAGTGCAAATGTTTCCTTCTAGGAAGTTGATCATTTCCTCTATCTTACATTATTTGGTGGCTATAGCTCTAGTCCACCTTGTGAAATAGTTATTAGAAATCATGATATACTTGTGACATTGGGAATAATTAGGGTTAATCACCTCCACAAAGTCTAATTCTGACTATGTGAAAGGATTGTCTATTCTCATACGATGTAAAGGCATGGCTACCTTTGGTTCTTTTGTGTTAAATGTTTAGTAGGAATGGAATTTTCTCAAATGTTTATGAGCATCCTTTAATATGGTGGTCCAATACTACCCAACCCTAATAATTTTGTGAGCTATGGATCTTCTTGAAAGATGTCCACTACCTAGTTTCTCATGAAAAGTAGACATGATTTGAGAATCCTCTTTTTTAGACACACATCTTAAGTACATTCCTTAAATTATTTCTATATAGGAATTCATTTTTGATGAGGTAATGAATTTATTTAAGTCTTATTTCTCTCTTTTGTTCTCTAGTGAGTCCTGGAGGGCAATTACCATTGATAAGTAACTAGAAATTCTACTACTCAAATTTCATGATATAGAGTTTAAGATTGGTTTTGGAAATCATCTAGACTAATCCTTGACATTTCACCAATTTGGAAATCTTCAATTCAATATCATACTCCTATAGGACTAACATCCACTTTCCCCTTCATTTCCCAAGCTCATTCTAGCTCAACATAAGGTTTGTGGCTGGGTTAGGTAAGATGGTGTGTACCTTGTTTCTAAGGATGTAGTGTCTAAACATTTTTACTACCTTTACCAATGCATAGGCTTATTTATCAATCATGGAATACTTTACCTCTACATTTTTGAACTTGGTGCTCATGAAATTTATAGGATGGTCACTCCCATCAACATTTTGAGTTAAGAAAACAACCATGGTGTGGTCAAAAGTAAATGAATACAATTAAAAATCCTTTGAAAATTTAGGAATTATCAATATTGGGGCTTGACCAATTGCCCTTTTTATGTCAGTAAACGCTTTTTTTTATTCTTCATCCCAAGAAATTTTAGAATATTTCTTAAGCATATCATTCAGAGGTTTGACAATTTTAGTAAATCTTGAGATGAACTTCCTCATGAAGTTAATTTTACCAAATAATGATTTTAGCTCTTTCCGGCTATTCGGTAGCTCAATTTTTGAAATGGCTTACACTCTCTTAGGATATATGGAAATTCCATCCTTAGTAATGATATGCCCTGGTAATTTTCCTTCAATGACATATAAGATACTTTTTTGGGGGTTGAGGTATATTCCATACCTATTGCATCTTTCAAATATTTGTTGTAGGTGCATAAAGTGTTCATCCCTATTCTTGGAGAAAATTATAAGAACATCCATTTAAATGATGATGCACTTTCCCACTAGACCTTACAAAGCATGGTCCATGTCCCTCTAAAAGGTGGCTCCTACATTAATTAATCCAAATGGCATTATTTTATAGGCATGTATTCCCCATTTAATAGTGAAATTTGTTTTCATCTTATCTTCTGGAGTAACAAGCACTTGGTTATATCTAGAGAGTCCATCCAAAAAGGACATCATGGCAGTTCTTGAAACAACCTAGATGACTTGGTCAAGAGAAGGAAAGGGATAATTGTCCTTTTTAGATCCTCTATTTATATTTCTAAAGTATATGCATAATCTTATTTCCTCATTCTTTTTATTGACTAGGACCAAGTTTACAACCCAAGTGGAATGCCTAATAAGAAACGCAATCCTTGCATCTTGTAGTTTATTGACTTCCCTAAAGATCATGGGTTCTAGGATAGGATTGATAGGTATTTTCTTCTATCTAAGGGTTTAAAATTTCCCTTAAGGGGAATAGTATGAGTAATGACCCTTGGGTCAAATATTTTTAGATCTTCATAGGACCAAGAAATGACATCCTTATAATTTTTAAGTAGCTCTCTAGATTTTCTATTTTCCATTGCAGTACAAGCCTTTCCTATATTCACTTGTTGGGGTTGATCATGTGAACCAAGATCTACCACTTGATAGTCCTTACCATTTACTTTAGGTACCATAGGTGTCTCCACAATATTATCATGATCAAACAACCTTTCTAATGAAATCATCCCTTTATGTATCTTATTATCACTCAATTGGATGATTTTACCATTAAGCTCCTTTTCAAGAGAAATTTCATCAGCTTCATCAATGATGTGATTCTCAAAGGCCCCAAAATTAGTCTGGAAATCCATAATTTTTTTAACATCATTAAAAACTTGAAAGTGATTTATGTTTTTAGGGACTAAGGGACATGGTACTAGTTCAATATTGATGTTAGGAGAACCATTATTAGGCATGAGATTAGCCACAATAGAGGCATGTTCATCATCATCTTTCTTTTATTCCCTGGGAATAGATAAGATGTTGAGAGTATCAAAAGATTCCATCAAATCACAAACTCTAAACCTATATATCTTGAGGTAAGATATCTTGCATTGGTATTTTCTTCTTATTTGGTTGACCACCAACTTAGAATCTCCATAGATATTGAGTTATTTAACTTTATGTTTAATAGCGAGTTGTAATCCTATGATAAGAGCTTTATACTTAGCTAAATTATTCATGCATGAAAATTTTAACCTATAGGAAGCATGATATTGCTTTTTTGTAGGGTCTATAAATACAATACTAACCCATGATCCTAATTCACACCTAGCACCATCTACATACAACTTCCATAAACTAGTGGATTTTTCGAACAAGGTTCCTTTATAAATTCTAAAGTAAAAACTCCTAAGTTAGAATTAGGAAGTTCACCTTCTCATTGAAAGCATTATATTCTATTATCATGTGTCGAATCCTAGGCTCCCTCTCTACCCTTAACTAATTTAGGAAACTTTTCCAAGTAAACCATAAGTGGGAAAAATTAGTGGACATATAACCATTCAAGGCCTTAGTCCATTCTCTACTCAAGATCAATCCATAAGCATTAGGAATATCCACCACTTGTATGTCAATAAATTGTTGAACCCTTGGTTCACTAGCTAGCTGCATATGCACATTTAATAGTTCCCCAATGACCTTGACTTTGGATTTATCCAATTGAGTAACTACCCTATCAGAGTTGATTGGTGTTAACCCAAGTTATTCACATATCTTGACAAACATGATGTTGGTTGAGGATCTGAAATTTAAAAGATAATTATGGACATTCTTTCGAAATATCCTAACTATAAGCAAGAAGGGTGGGGACTCTGATTTGGTTAATTTCATAGTTACATTTTCACTATTACTCTTAACGGGATTCCCAGGCTTCTTGGACAAGGACTCCAAGAGTAATTCTCTTTGTTCTATGATTTGAGTTAGCTCATGCAAAGTGATATTGGATGTAATCTTTTTCATATCTTCCATAATATTGTAACTATTTTTCCTTGGAGATTTTGCAATAGGTTTAGAATAACTACCCTTAGGTGGTTCATGATAATTCCTTGATATAGTGTTTGGAGGAGTCCCATAATTGTTATGGGGAATGGAGATAGTCAATGGATATTTTCCCCCTATTTATTAGAGGATACATCTTCAAAAATTGTTGTAATACTTGAATTTATTTATGAATATTCTCAGGCTCATTATCCTCTTGGAAAGGGAATTGAAATGTTTCCATCATGTGCACTTGGTTAAATGGTTTAGATCAAGAAGGACCTAAAGAAATATATTTGTTTGGGACAGCCTCAAATGTATCAATTTCTTCTTGGAAACCCTCAAATGCCTTGTAAAATTCAATATAATTAATCTCACCATGTTTACAACTAGCATACACTCTATAATAGTTTGCTAAAGTAATATCAATGATATTGATATCCATAGTCTATTTTCTAGAGGAAAGCTCATTAGCCTTATGATTGTATAAAATATCATTCTAAATTGTATTCCTAGGTCAGTTGAACTTCTGGAAAGTGATGTTTTTTCTAGAGTTTTCATTATTATTACCAACTTGTTTTTATAGTTGCAAGAAATCTATGCTGAGCTTCTGGATCATTTTGAATATAGATTCATTTTCATTCTTTAGGGTCTCATAGTTTTAACCTTGGATATTGTTAAGGCTATTGATATCCACCAAATATTTTTGGTCATTGATATGAAATCCATTGGTAGATTGATGGCTCAAGAAACCTAGGTTCTAATTAGGGACAACATGGCTAGTAGGTAATACATTCAAAGTAGGAAACTAGTTTAATGCTAGAATATATTGGTTATTATTTGGGAAAAGTTTTAATACAAGCATCTAAGGATTATCACTTGGGATATAATAAGCCATCTATCCTTGGGGTTGTATTTGGTCACTAATACCCACTGCTTCATAATAAGATTGAGCCAATGTGATGATAACTAGGATATCCCTTTTAATAAATATAGAAGTTATGGGGTCAATAACATATTTGTAAACCTCCAGAGCTAAATCTTCATTAGGTTTATATGGATCCATGGTTTTACTAAACATCTTTTGGAACCTAGCATTGAATAACCTAATAGACTCATTTCTATCTCTCTTAATGGTTGTAAATTGGTGATAGATGACACAGGGGCTTATGAGTTTTCCAAATTGATCAATGAAAATACTGTCAAAGTTATTCCATGAGGTAATACAATTATCAAGTAAATTGAGGAACCATCCATATGTAGCATCTTTGAATGCAAAATGGAATAATATACAAGCTACATCTTCATGGATTACATTTAATAACCTTAAGGTAGACTTAAAAGATTTAACATATTCTTCTGTAGTTGTAACACCAGTTGGACTAATACTGGTAAGTACTTTTCAAGATTACGAGGTAAGTCATGAACTACACTTGGTATATTGATGGGGGAACTTCCCAACCATGCCATATCTATGTGAAAATTGAAAAGAGTAACCCCTTGCAAGGGTGAAGATGGTAGAGACTTAGAATGTCTACGCCTTCCTCTATCCTTCCTAGTTTTCCTATGAGTGTCTAGCTCAAGAAAGGGCTCCCTTGTCTCTAAATGTGATCTCATCCTAATCCTTGGTAATTCTAGCTTGAGGATTAAGGATCTTGTTTAAAATATGATGTAACAAGTTATAATTATCAAAGAACTGTAATCAATCTACACACTAAGCCTAGTTTTTTAAATATTTGCTCATAAAGGGACAAAGTACACTAATATTTGACTAAGTAAGCTCAAGGATGTGCTAAATTATGCAAATATGGCCATAATTTACAACATGTGACTCAAATGAACCCAAGATTCACTAATAATGGTCAATCTTTAACTGAAATAAATCATTCTAATTTCAAATACTATGAATTCTTAATTCTTGAAGCTACTTTTACCAGAACTTAACTATTTCCTTATAGAGAAATAAGATATTTGCCTAACAAAATGCAAAGATATGTAATAAAACACCTAAATCAAGGATATTTTCACTTAGAGTGAAACTTCACTCATAAGGGTTATGAATCCTTTATATTTAATGCAGGAATTATTTCAATTGATCAAGCATGCCCTCCTTCTAGCACCAGTAGAACTCCTCATGTTGATGCTTCTAATTGTCTCATAGGTGATCTTAATGTTTATGAACATTTCTCATTTTAGGTTTACGAAAATCCAAGGCATGCATTGTGGTTTGTGACAATTTTATGATGTTTATGGTGAAATAAAATCAAAGTGTGAAAGCTATCCATAATATTTGTTTGATTTGGTGGTTGGGATCCACCAGGGTCCTGATCTTTGTGATAATCTAAGCCTACAGATTTATCTAAATGGATATTAACAATGATATTTAAACTAGGTGTGTTTTGATAAAGAAAATAGAAAAAGGAAGGGTAAAGCAGTAAAGAGAATGTGATTACAGATTTCCATCTCAAATATTATGACAAAATTATAATTACTTTTAGCATGCATGAACCAATTTATGGTGTAAAAGAGTATAAACGTAGATTGCATCACAAACTAGGTAATCTTCAAATAATATAAATAAACCATAAGTAAGAACCAAATTTACTTTAAAAGTTTGCTACTATAACCTGAATAGGATATGCACATCTAAATGTAGAGCAAATAAAATGAAGTATAGTTAAGATATTTTTAGTTAATCTATCATTATCATAAATTAACATCAATATGATAGAAAATTTAGCTCAAAATGTAAATAACCATTCAAATTTAAGACAATAACATGCAATTGAGAGACAACATTGGCTTTAACCTAACTATCCAAATAATCTTTTCAGAATTCCATAGTTGTATTAAGTGCTCTTTTGTATACAAATTACTTGGAGTCCCTCTCTTACAAAATGGTAATCCCCACCCATTTATAAGAAACATAGGTGGTTTACCAGTTAATTCTCAAAATACTCACATGCAAGCTAAGGACAGTTATCCTTAATATAAAGATACAAATAAAAAGGCTATTCATGCCAATCTTGACAAAGGATAAATGTATTCTAACATACTAGCATACATTTTAAAAAAGAATATTCTTTTATGATACATTGGTGGGACCCTTAAGTTACTAAATGAGGATGTTCTCTACCTTAGTGTATTGTTCATTTATGAGTTCAAAATATATGACAAGATTCATCAAACAATCCTCTTCTTGATGTGCCAATGTGTTAAATTCCTTGTCACCCTTGGCCTTAAGTTCCTAGATACATTAGACCTTTGAAAGATACTTTCTAGATGTGATGATGATACTAATAACCTTTTGGTTATCATTGGTATGTTATCCCTAGTTGTCTTTAATGCTCTAGATGTGGAGACTAACCCTTTGCCTAAACTCTTTATCCTCCATCAAGCCTATGGCATTGATCTTTGATGGTTTTTCCAATAGGTCTTTTAAGAGATTCTCCATCCTTTCTATCCAAAATTTATCTTCTTCTAAAAATCTATTGAAATTATGACACCAATTTTTTAGGTCCAATATTGCATCTTTAATTACTCCTAGAAGGGCATGCAAGTGTTTCAATTTCATGATTTGAATGCCTTGGGCCTGCTTAGTGTGATGGGCATTAATCAATTCAGTTGCTTGAAATCTAGAATTTTTCCACTAGATGACCAATGTCTGTGCCCTCCCAATCTTGTGGATTGAGATAGCTAATCTAGATTTTAGGGCCTTCAATCCTTTAAAAACATCTAATAAGGACTTATTCAGCAATTTTACTATATCTTCAAGGATTGAAAATGTGCGATGTGATTCCAAGTATTTCTTCTCCTTTTTTAGATTAGTGATCCTCTATTACATCCCCTGGACTCTAGCCAAGGTCATTATTAAATGGGCCACCAGCAAACTTGACACATCCTCTTGATGGATGGGATGTTCTCCTTCTACTTGTCCCTAGATAGGTGTTAGGTCAACAAAAGGCTCCACTCTATAGAGTGTGAATTCCTCAATTCCAATGGTGGCTTTCCTTGTTACTATTATCTCAAACCCTAATGCATCTAGATTTAAATGCATTGTGGCTACTAGTTTAGAGAGTTTGGTTGCTTCTAAGGTGTCAATCCTAGCTCCACTTGATGCTCCCTAATACTTCATCCTCCTATCACTTTCTCTTATAGCCTCAATAATTCTCCTCTATTTTTTCTCTTTCATGAGCTCTTTGATCCAAGTTTTAATATTATCATGGGTGTCCATACCTGGAGTGTTGTTGATTTCCCATGAATGAAAGTGGGATGGAACTTTTTGGAATTTCCCATATATGAACCAGTCTGAGATAACAGGTCCATTTATTAGGAATTCATCACTGAATAAGTTCACTTCACTAGTGGGATGGGTCCACGTTACCTTTGGTATTTTGGAAGACTTGGGAACAAAGGCCATCTTAGCTTCTCTCTTCTAAGTGATAGGGACCAAGTCTAATGCCACTTCTTTCACCTTTTATTCCTCACCTATTTGAGGTCCTTCAATTTAATCCACCTCAGTTGTGGCTTCCTCAATCTCTTGATAAAATCCATAGGCTTCTATAAGTTCCATAAATAAATCATCCACCATCTCATATGGTTCCAAGGCAACCATATCAATGTTCTCTATTTAGGAAGATGGTTTTTGATGCTAGGTTGATCATGAAGGGTCTTCACCTTGCCTTTCTTGCAGTCCTTTTTCACCTACTTATTATATTTGTAGTGTTGGCTATGGTGGTTGTTCAAAAGGTGCACTTGAAGTGGGGGGTAATAAATGATATTGCAATGGGTTCATTTTTCATCTCTCTTCAATTGGTTTCTCCTTCCTTTGCAATCTATGCTCAAGCTTGAAACTATGTTATCTGCACCTAGCAAGGACCTCCTCAAAGTATGTTGCTTTAGTATAGAAATGGTAATAAGGGTAAACCATGTGTTCATAAGTCACCCTGGTTAGTTTCGTTGACTACAAATGAGGGACCACTTTTTTTTTTGGATCCCATTCCTTCAAGTCATCTTTTTTAAAGTAGAAAGTAGCCCTATGTCTAGACATGATATTCAATTGCTTCTAGTCTTTGATCAAGGTTTCCCAATCAAAAATGTGAAGGTATGTAGCATGCCCTTCCTCTTATATCTGTAGGTCTTACCAAATCCATTGGAAATTTGATACTCAATTTCTTATTTACCCAATTTAAGGGGAAAGTCAACAGGCAACCTAAATGGTTGGGTCATGGTACCCTCAATCTAAAGGACAATGTAGTCTAGATAAAACTAAATGTCTCCCATGAGATCAACATATCTTTTACTAAGAGGGGGTACCTTGGGCATTGTATATCCTATGATGCTTTGGAATAGTATGGGATATATACAGTCATAGATGAATTGCATATGATCCCTATATGTGAAGACATAAATTTTAAAGTAATGATGTGAGATGGTAATTCTTCTATGTGAGGACCAATTCTTAACACCAAGAATATGGATGGATGCCATCAATGAGTCTAGTAGATAGGACATCATGGTGAAATTTTGAAGTGTCTTCTTCTTAATGCCATAAAATTGCCTTCCTAAGTGGATACTAATTAGCTCCCCAATAGATGGAGTCAGTTTTTATTCAATCATGAACTATACATAGGAAACCCATTTAGGGTTGACATAGGTGGTGGTGGTTGATGTAGAGGCTCTATTTACTAAATTCATAATGATTCTTATAACTTCCCTAAATTGGATAATGTGGATCCTACCATCATGATTTCTAGCTACATGAGCCCCTTAGATTAATAATGGTCTCAAGGTGATGTCCAAATTATGTTGGGTAGTCCACTCTTTTATGGAGGGGAGGTCAATATACATTTTGGGAATTTTACAGTAGCCTTTAAAGGCTACAGGGCAACATAAGAAATCCTCCTTGACTTTCCTTCATTAATAATCTAGTTATTATCAATCATATAGTCTGTAAACAAGCGTGTAAGGATGTACATATAGTGTAGTACCTTTGGTTTAGCAGCAGCCTGATAAAGACCTATAATTTGAATTACAACCATGTCATCAAAATTCCTTTTGGTGACTGCCACCCTTTGATTGCTAGATGACAAAGGCTAAAAATCTTCAATGGCAAATAAAATCTTTGACTGATTCTTCATCCTATTGGTCAATGCCTGTGTATCTAACTTAGTGTCCCTAAAGCATCTTCTTTCATGGTCTATGGATAGATACAAGTTTGTCTCTTCCTTCCATTATTGCCTTGCTACTACCATAATATTAATTATCTTAGAATATGACTATCCTTGATGCTCATGATGATAATTTGAGATTTCTTGATGTAGTTAGTAAATTTTAGAGGATTTAAGCTATTCTGGTAGGGCTTCTAAGGCTTTATTGGCAAAGGTGAAAACTTTCATAAATGTATTCATGCCTTATATTTTATGGATGGTACCACTTATGAAAATGTTGTCTTTTCAGATGTGCTATATCTTGAGATTGCCTTTTACTACTTATATGGTGCTTATGTGGACCTCTTTGAGCATGTTTTCATGGCATTTCATGGGAATTTTCTTTTTGAGTAGCTATTTGTTTTTAAATAAGGCCCTTATATTTTTCTCCATTGGATCAAGATCCAAGGATGAATGTGAACCTTTGATTAAGATCTCAGAGGTCTACTTTGATTAGGTGTTTAAGTCATCAATGATTAGGTGATACCAAATGGTAAGCTCTAACTTCTTTGAGAAATGATTGGACACAGTTTGTCTAGGTTTTGAGTCATTAGGATCTAAAGTCTTGATTTGAAAAGTGTACCTTCACTTCATGCCATTATATTAGGATCATCGATCAAGTGAGAGCCATTTATCATGACTGGTGAGGTCAAATTTGATTGGTTAATAGGTTTTCCATGTTTAAATTTGGCATTCTCACTAATGTCAATGATGTTCTTGTGATTATCAAATTATGGGAGTGTGGCTGTCAAATTTAATCTCATGAGGTTCTTTTAGCTAAATGGAAGCATGCCACACATCATATTTTTAGTGTTATCAATACTTTGGGGTTAATGCAAGCCATTAGATTGGGTTTAAAAATGAAATTCAAACCATTGATCATGATCTATGAGCTTATCTCTGATTAGCCCAACCTTTGGTAAGCCTTTTGATATTGCACCATTGGATTAGGATCCAAGGATGAATGTGGGCCATCAAATCCTACAAGATACATGAACATTAAGTCAATTCATAATATATATAAGCTTAGGTCATGGGATTAATTTCTAGGTTAGTAGTATTTAAAAAACACTATGGCCTAAGTTTTAATGTGATAAGCCTAAGTTTTAATTTTTAGAAAGTCCTCTTCTAGACTAAAGATAAAAGTTTGGATGGGGCTTATTTTGAAGGCCTTGCTAATGTCAAAGACATCTTCATGAACATCAAATGATGGGAGTGCGGTCATCAAAATGAATACCATAGAAAATTTTATAATGAGTGGTGTTTAGCCTATAGTTTGTCATAGGAAGATCTCACATCATTAGATTAGGCTTCTAGGTGAATGTGAACCATTGATCTACATCCAAGTTGAGACATAACATTAGAGATTGACACATGGATTCAAACTAAAGAATTTTAGGATCCTTGAAGCATTATTCATGTTGAACAAAAATTAAGGCCTAGGGACATAAGTTTTAATGAATTTAAAAGGGGAAAACCATAAATGGACTTTAGTCATGATTTTAGACTTAGGATCTTTTAAAAGGACAAATTCTTGCTAAATTTCCCAAAAAAAATTAAATTGAAACCCATAGGGTTTCTTACTCTGGAACGTTTCCTTTCTCCATGAAAATTGTACTCTGTCATTCAATATCTATCATCAGTAGGGTTAGTTAATTAAGTATGATTAACTAGGCAAGGACCCATTCTATTTCTAGGTGGATGATATCCCAATTCAAGAAATAATAATAACATGTAAACCATGCCACGATACAAATACTTTCAAATATTAACAAGGGCCCCATTCATGCAAAGAAAAATAAATAAGAAAAAAGGAAGGGGGGATGTTTTTACGAACAACAATATGCTATTTTTTTAAGCTAGGTTCATGGATAAGCATATGCTTATCAATTTTAGTATCTTTAAAAATAGGACTAAGGACATCAATGCAATATAGTACCTCTTACTTAACAATAATATAATATAGTCCTATAAGATAGATTTCCATGATGTCATCATACAATATCTTAATTGAAAGCATCATTAACTCTTCCTTTGTTAAAATTCCCTGGTTCTCCATAGTCCATAACAAGCTCAAGAAATTATTGTCTCATGTATTGAGTGAAGAAGATAAGAACTCTATATCTTTGAAAACTTTATCCTTTACATCATATGACAAATATAATTAAACCTCTTTCTTTTAATTAGGTCCATAGGTTACCATTTCTATGGTTATGATCAAATTAACCTTTTTTTAATGATAATTCAAGACTTTTGGATATCTCATTAGACTCTTTGAACAACTTTGATCATCAAACTCTCTCTTTTGGTTCAAAATAGTGAATGTATGAATAATTTTTGGCCTTTTTCATATGTCTAAGGATTTTTAGAGGGTTTAACTGAGATTTAATGGTAACATATGCATTTGAAGTATTTGATTTGGTAACCCAAATCATATTTTGATCTCATATTTATACCTCCACATGTTTGGGCCCATAAAATATTTTGATCTGACACGTCTACCTATGTGGCATCTCTTTGCCACCTTATTTATTTAATTTTAAAACATGACCATTTCCACTTCAAAAAAATTTCTTCATCTCATGCCCCCTCAAAATTTAGTCAAATTTTCTCTATTGATCTCCTCAGGAGTCTCCTACACTTGACCTTCAATGTTAGTCATTGATATTTGATCTAGGATTTTGATATTATGACATTTGGAATCCCCACATGCCTTCTATGTACCTAATAACACTCTCCATCCAGTTAACATTTTTACACCATATGGCATCCTTACATAAAATATAAGCTTATTTTAGTATTGACTTGATTCACACCATCAATATTCATCTGTAAGGTTAAACATGTGTCATTAATTTTTTATTTGTATTGTTAAATGTTGGTAGTTGATCTACTAAACATACACCATGATTTTAACACATGTCACTATCAAATTTCATCTTCAGATCCTTTGACATATTGACTTCATTTTCACCATTAGATCTCCATTCTCAAGTATATAAGAAATATGAACTTCTTAAGTCTAAATTTGTGTATAATAGTACCTATTTGTCTTTTGTAAAACCTCAAATCAAATCTGTAGAACTCACTCTAAGCAACAAGCCCAAAAAGTCTTTCCAAACAAATTTGTTATCTTTATGACCCAAATCCAAAATTAATTATATCCACTCTCATGAAGATGTCAAGTTTGTCCATTTCGGTCTTATCCTAGTCTATATAACCCCATTGATTCCTGGTAATATAAAACCTGTGTTTTATTTAAATTTGTGTGATAGATGCCAAGTCAGTTTTAAACATGGCTGTCAATTATCTAGCCTTGGTCATATTAATGATAATGTCATCTATTTTGAGTTTTGTCCTAACCTCTCTATCACTGTCCATGATAAGGGTTGTAAAGAAGTGAAGTTTGGCTCCCTAGATTGTTGGGGTTTGTTGACATCTTTGTTTGGTCTAGATATGTTTGAAGAATTCAAGTATGCCTCCATAAATATCACTATTGTCTATAGCATGACCAATACAAACCACCCCAAGATATTGGAAAATATGCCCTATGTTTGTAGATTAAGTGGTACAATCCAACTTCAAAAGGGACATATTGAGTTTGTTGAAATCCTATCTAATTAGAAGAAGGGTCAAGCCATTGTACATAAAATTGATGGTAAAACCATCAATATTGTACCTAGATATATTTTTGTAAATAATTCTTCTTCTAAGTTTTCCCCACAGAGACCTTCTTCTTCCTCTTCTAGAAGAACTATAAAGTCAGGTCATATATTTATAGAAGATAAATAGATCAACCAACGACATGATCTAAATGATCAGTTACCCAGTATAATAATGAGTCTTCCCAGAGAAAAGACTCTTGAATTTTATACAAACAATAAGGTCAGTTTGTATAAAGGTGGAAGATGGCCACCTCATAAAGGGATATATAAGCAATCAGAAGGACTAGTTAACTATTTCTCTGCAGCATTCAAAGGAGAAACTGAGTGTTCTAATGAATTTAAACATTAGAATTATATGTCTAGATTCAATTCCCATCTCTTAGAAAATTTTGATGACCTTTGTAAAGATGTTTTGTATATTAGAAATAGTTTAGATTGATTAAGCATTCTTGAAGACAATACTAATTACATCTGTCATGATATTTATAGTGCTAATTCTAAATTAAGTCACCAATTGTATTCTATAAATACTAAGCTAATAGCTTTAGAGGATAGTCTTGATTGGATAGTTAAACAAGATCAGGATGCCACAGATGAAAAATAAATTCATGTCTTATGATATGAAGTTAAGTTTGGATCTAAATTCAAAACTCTCAAAAAGAGTATGAATCCTAGAACCTCTCTAATGCAAAGAACATAGATCCCATTACAACCATGGTATCTAAACATTGATGACACCATTAATCCTTTGAATTAAATTACTACTTGGTGTAATTTAATGAGAGTCATTACTATAGCATCACATTTACATCCACCTGCTACTATAGTCTTTGCTTCAAAATTATTTTGGGGAATTATTTCCCAATGGTGGGATTCTATGACAGAGCACAAATAAAACCAGCAAGTTCATCACCAACCAAATCCTTTGGCTACCCTTTTCCACTTATTAATCAATGAGTTTGCACCTCTAGTTGGTAATCGAGAACTAGAATCAAAGAAATGGTTGCTCAAAATGGAGCTTTGTGATTTAAAGTAGTTTGATGCCTTTGCTAAGTAATTCAGGGAATTAGCTTATGAAAGTAAAAGTTTTGGTTCTATAGAAATCAAATTAAATTTTTTTCATGCACTCTCTTACAATCTCATTGATAAAGTGATTGCATATATTGATCTCAAAGGACTAACCATAGATGACATGTCTCTGTCTGATGTCATTGATTTTACCAAACAATAGGCTATGCAGTTTGTCTCTAAAACCAAAACCATCTAAGAGCTCACTAAGCATCAAGCCTCTCAAATCACTCCTATTTTTTTTGAAATAACAACATTTGGATGTTGCCCCTTTATATAGCCTTAAAAGCACAAAATGCAGCACTATAATCATTTATCTTTTAAGCACCATTCTTTCCCCTAAAAGAATTCTTATGCTCCTTATCATCACTTTCTCACAAAGAATACCTCTCAACATCCTCCTAAAACTCCTATTTGCTATATCTATCACAAACTTAGTCATATTGCTCTGTAATGCCATTATAAAAACACTGTTGTCAAAGCCATCTTTTCCTCCACCGCAGCAGTGTGGTGGGGTGTGATTGACACAAAAGAAGATCTTTTCCAAAAAGATGACATATACAAACCAATTCTAAATGAAATATTTGAAGATGATCATGATGATGATGCAAATTCCCTTGAATCATTAGTCGATGATTTGGAGCAACCACTCACCAACATGTAATGACCATGGCATCATGACTACTATAGCCTCCCATTCAAAGCCTATGGATGATGGTCTCACCATCATAGTGAAATCCCAAAAAGAGATTCTAGACCAAGAAACAAAGGCTAAAATAGAGGATAAAGTAACTCTAGAGGAAGGCAACCAAACATGCCAAGAATGTCGCCTACCATGCAAAGGCCCCACAATCCTCCTTTACAGTTCTAGAGCTCTTTTAAACCAAGTGATTCTTGTATCAAGAATAGATTTACAAGCAAAGAGCCTCCAAAATAAATTCATTCACCAAATGTTGAAACCTAGTGAAATATACTTCTACCTGCTAAAGACACTGAAGATGAAGTAGATGATTCCTTCTACTCAGACCAAGACTATTATTCAAAACAAGGTGAATGTAGCAATCTTTGAGAAGAAGTAGAAAAATAATCAAAAGAAGAAATCTGCCATGATCATATTTTAGTTCAAGATCTAGAAAAGTGAAAACTGGTATGTATGAGTATCCCTCCTTTGGAAATACCATAACTAGCTTATATGACATAACTAATCAATGGTAAATTTTCTCAATTCATAACTATCAAAATAAATGGTAGATTGGTAGATGCACAAGTTAATACAAGGGCTTCTCTTTCATTTTTAAAACCACAAATCATCCAAGATTGGAAGAAATTATATGACTCCCTAGCTTATAAGAGTCTAGATGTTGAAGGGAATAGTTTTTTCTGCAACATGTATAAACATCAGCAGCCCCTTTAGATCCAAGATAAAATATTCCATTATGACTTTTTTGCTTTAAGAAAAATGCCTGTAGATATCTTATTAGGTGGAGATTTTATAGATAGATACTTGACCTATGGTTCTACTATTAAAAGTGTCATGTTCACCATAGATAATGAAAGACTAAGGATTCCTCATCTAATCTATGAAACTGAACAATTTCCTAGTTCTTTGAGTTATACCCCTAAACTTATAATCCCTATTGGAATCCAAGCTATAGGAGAAAAGATTAGAACCACTATCTATTCTGATGACCCTCAGAATTTTTGGTCAAAATATATTCCTGAGATGGAAATCAAGCTCATCAAAGGAAACAATATGAAAATTTGGAAAAGGATTCCAATTCCTGCATAGGATTATAATGATATGGAAGCTCAGATAAAAGAATTAGAGGTTAATGGATTCATTGAAAAATCAACCTCTCTTTATTGTTGTTATGCCTTCATGGTAAACAAACACTTAGAGTAAAAGAGGGGTAAGAAGATAATGGTCATAAACTACACACCATTAAATGCCATTACATAGCCATATCCTATACTAGATAATAGCTACTTATTGGAAAAAGTTGCAACATGTAAATATTTCTCACAATTTGATTTTAAATCTAGCTTTTATCAAATTAGGGTCAAAGAAGCTGACAAAGAGTAAACAACATTTAGCTATCCTTTTGGACATTTTTACTGGACTATTATGCCATTTGGTCTTATGAATGCTCCAGCATTTTATCAAGCTCATATGGATACAATTTTTAGATACACTTCAGATTTCCTATGTGTATATATAGATGATATATTAGTTTTCAATAATTCCCTTTCTGATCATTACTCCAATCTTTTGAAGTTTTTAGAGCTGGTAGAAACTGTAGGAATAGTTCTATTTGATACAAAGATCCAACTTTGTAAAATATAATGTAATTTTATTGGAATTATTATCCAAGACTCAAAATTACAAGTCCAACCACATATCAAAGAAAAGGTTATCATTTTTCTTGAGAAGATTGATAAACCAAAGCTTCAAGCTTTTTTGGAATTGTTAAATTACTTGAATAGCTTTTATCCTAACTCTGGTGAAGACAGGTTCTTCCTCCAAGAACTTCTTAAGAAGAAGAAAGCATTTCAATGGAAGGATGAACATACAACCACTATCTAAAAAATAAAACCTAAGATATTATTGCTTTCAGAACTACACATCCCAAAATCTGACCAATTTTTGGTTTATACTGATGCCTCTGATATTGCATGGGGAGGAATGCTTGTTTGTAAATATGACAATAAATAATTCATGTGTGAATTCTCTAGTGGAGTATTAAGTGTAGATGTCTTGAAATGGATCTCTTCTAACAAAGAGATTTATGATGTGAATAAATGTCTCAAGCAATTTATGCTAAAAATTATTCATTTGCCACATTTTATTGTAAAAACTAATTGTACTAAACTTTCAAACTTCTAGAGAAAAAGATCATGGTCGAAAGGATGGTCAAAGTAAATATGTTAGATGGTAGGATTTTTTCAATCAATTTAATTTCTATATTAAACACATAAAAGGCACTGATAACACCATAGTAGATTGGCTCAATAGAAATCCACCAGCAACCTTAATGCATCAACCCTATCCTGGCTTTAATTTGACCAGAATTTATAATCAAGGGTTTATTTCTTTGAATATTCTTTTCCAAGAATAGATTCTAAGAGAAGGGTTGCATCCAAATTATATTCATATTTCTTATGCTATGGGATCAGATCTACAGATGTCTTTCGTAGCCTCCATACATGCATACCGCCATAGGAGTATAGGTGTAATCACTATCAAGTGACTAAATAGTGAATTACTATTTCATCAATTCATTGAACTCATAAAGTATCCTTTATGGACATGGTAGATTAGAATAAGATCATCTCACAATGAGCATCTTTATAGATGGATTTCAAAATATGGGTCACATAATATTCACGAGGAAGAAGATCGTGATCAAGACACCGTAGTACATACAATTATTCACCAACAACTGGAATGATGAATCTTAATTCTAGATCAACCCATGTTGTCATGAATGCAATGTTGGACCCCAACATTGGCATCTTTCCAGTATGTTCCAGCTAAGGTGTCTTTTTTAGCTGATTAGTGAAGATGACCTACTCACAAAAGTAGAAGCTATGTTGGACCCACTAAGCCAGAAATCCTCATCTAGTATGTATATCACTGTACCTAACTTTTGAGCTATAAAACATGATAGGATAGACACCACCTTGGCAAAGATTCCAGGTAGGACCTCCCAATTTCTATAAATAAGGCTTCTCTACTAGTATTCATAATCAAATAATTTCTAAGCTTTAGAAATCTAGTAGCCTAATCAAGCATATGCTCTTCTCTTACCTCTTGAAGGAACCTGACAATCATAAACTTGATCTATTATAAATTCTAAAAGAGTTTAATATTTATTTTAAGTAATAATAGTGAAGACACAGCCATTTGGCCCCTGCCTACTGTCATAGGTTTTCTAATGAATCAAAGGAGCATCTACTGACGTAAAAAAAATTGGTATTAAATGCCCTCATGACATCATGACTACTCCAGCCTCCAATTCAAAGCCTATGGATGATGGTCTCTCCATCATAATGAAATCCCTAAAAGAGATTCTAGACCAAGAAATAGAGGATACAATAAAGGATGAAGTAACACTAGAGGAAGGCATCCAAAATGCCAAGATTGTCGTCTACCATGAAAAGGCCTCACAATTCTCCTTTGTATTTCCAGAGCTCTTTCAAACCAAGTGATTCTTGGATCAAGAATAAATTAACAAAGAAAGAACCTCTAAAATAAATTCATTCACCAAAGGTCAAACCCTGGTGGAATAGACTTCTACCTATTGAAGAGACTAGAGATGAAGACGTAGATGATTCCTTCTACTCAAACTAAGACTATTTTCCAGAACAAGGTGAATGTAGCAATCTTTGAGAAGAACAAGTAGAAGAAGAACTAGAACAAGTATAAGAAGAAATAAACCATGATCATATATCATTTGAAGATCCAAAAAAGCACAAAATGGTGTGTATGAGTATCCCCCCTTTGGAAATACCACAACCAGCTGATCTGACACAACTAATCAATGGTAAATTTTCTCAATTCATAACTATCAAAATCAATGGTAGATTGGTAGATGCACAAGTTGATACAGGTGCTTCTCCTTAATTTTCAAAATCACAAATCATCCAAGATTGGAAGAAATTAGATGACTCCCTGGCTTATAAGAGTCTAGATGTCCAAGGGAATAGTTTTGTCTATAATATGTATAAGCATTAGTAGCCCCTTCATATCTAAGATAAAATCTTCCATCATGATTTTTTTTATTTAAGAAAAATGCCTGTAGATATCTTATTAGGTGGAGGTTTTATAGATAGATATTCACCCTATGGTTCTACTACTAAAAGTTTCATGTTCACCATAGATAATGAAAGACTGAGGATTCCTCATCTAATCTATGCAACTGAACAATTTCATAGTTTTATGAGTCAAACCCCTGAACTTATAATCCCTACTATAATCTAAGGTATAGGAGAAAAGATTATAACCACTATCTATTCTGATAGCCCTCAGTAGTTTTGGTTAAAATATATGTTTCAGATGGAAATCAATCTCATCAAAGGAAAGCATATGAAAATTTGGAAAAAGATCCCAATTCCTGCACATGATTATAATGATATGGAAGCTTGGATAAAAGAATTAGAGGCTAATGGCTTCATTGAAAAATCAACCTCTCCTTACTATTGTTATGCCTTCATGGTAAATAAACACTCAGAGCAAAAGAGGGGTAAGAAGAGAATGGTCATAAACTATAGACCATTAAATGCCATTACCCAGCCATATCCATATCCTATACAAGATAAAATCTACTTATTGGAAAAAGTTGCAACATGTAAATATTTCTCACAATTTGATTATAAATCCAGCTTTTATCAGATTAGAGTCAAAGAAGTTGACAAAGAGAAAACAACATTAAACTATCCTTTTAGACATTTTTAGTTGACTGTTATGCCATTCGGTCTTATGAATGCTCCAACATTTTATCAGGCTCATATGGATATAATTTTTAGAGACACTTTAGATTTTCTATGTGTATATATAGATGATATATTAGTTTTTAGTAATTCCCTTTCTGATCATTACTCCCATCTTTTAAAGTTTTTAAAGCTAGTAGAAACTACAGGAATAGTTATCTCTGATACAAAGATCCAACTTTGTAAAATAGAATATAATTTTCTTGGAATGATTATCCAAGATTAAAAATTACAAGTCCAACCACATATCAAGGAAAAGGTTATCATTTTTCTTGAGAAGCTTGATAAACCAAAGCTTCAAGCATTTTAGGGGCTATTAAATTATTTGAATATCTTTTATCCTAACTTTGGTGAAGATAGGTCCATCCTCCAAGAACTTCTATAGAAGAAGAAAGCATTTCAATGGAAGGATGAACATACAGTCGCTATCTAAAAAATAAAAGCTAAGGTATTATTGCTTCCAGCACTACACATCCAAAAATTTGACCAGTTTTTGGTTTATAATGATGCCTCTAATATTACATTAGGAGGAATACTTGTTTATAAATATGACAATAACGAATTCATGTGTGAATTCTCTAGTGGAGTATTCAATGCAGATGTCTTGAAATGGATCTCTTCTGGCAAAGATATTTATTCTATGAAGAAATGTCTCAAGAAATTTATGCTAAAAATTCTTCATCTGTGACATTTTATTGTAAAAAATGATTGTACTAGACTTCTGACCTTTAGAGGAAAAGATCATGGTCAAAAATATGGTCATGATAAATATGTTAGATGGCAGGATTTTTTCAATCAATTTAATTTCTTCATTTAGCACATAAAAGGCAATGATAACACCACAACAGATTGGCTCAGTAGAAATCCACCAGCAACCTTAATGTATCAACACTATCCTATATTTAATTTGACCAAAATCTATAATCAAGGGTTTGCTTCTTTGAATATTATTGTCTAAGAATAGATTCTAAGAGAAGGGTTACATTCATGTTATACTTAGATTTATTATGCTATAAGATTAGATCTATAGATGTCTTTCACATCCTCCATACAGGTAGACCGCCATAGGAGTACAGGTGGAATCACTATCAAGCAACTAAATAGTGAATTACTATTTCATCAATTCACTAAACTCATAAAGAATCCTTTATGGACATGATGTATTACAATAAGATCATCTCATAATGAGCATCTTTATAGATGGATTGCAAAATATGGACCACACCATATTCATGAGGAAGAATATCATGATCAGGACACTGTAGTACATATAATTATTCACTAACAGCTGGAATGAGAATCTTATTTCTTCATCAACCCACATTTTCATGCATGTGATGTAGACCCCAATATTGGCATCTTTCCAGTACATTCCATCTAAGGTGTCTTTTTTAGTCGATCAGTGAAGATGAATTGCTCACAAAAGTAGAAGCTATGTTGGACCCACCAAGCCATACATCCTCATCTAATGCATCCAATAGTATATCATTGTAGGTAACTTTTGAGATATAAATCATGATGGGACAAACACCACCTTGGCAAATATTTTAGGTAGAACCTTCCAATTGCTATAAATAAGGCTTCTCTACTAGTATTCATCATCAAAGATTTTCTAAGCTTTAGAAATCTAGTAGCCTAATCAAACATATGATCTTCTCTTGACTCTTGAAGGAACTTGAGAATCATAAATTTTATCTATTATAAATTCTAAAAGAGTGTAATATTTCTTTTAAGTAATAATAGTGAAGCTGTAGCCATTCAGCCCCTGCCTACTATCACAAGTTTTATAAGGAATCAAAGGAGCATCTAATGACGTAAAAAGACTATTTTCTAAGGAATCAAAGGAGCATCTACTAATGTAAAAATATTTCTATCGAAGCCTCTTTAAATATCTCACACTAAAAGATTTGTAAGAAATTATTTATCTCTCTGTCTGAATTCTAAGTTTCTTTGCTTTGAAAATCTCTTTGGGAAGTTATTGCATCAATTCATTGGCCATTTATTAAATTTCCTTAGGCCCCTTTTATCTCTAAAAATTATGTTCCCTATCTATAATATTTTCTCACTTCCCAGAATCTTAACCTCTTACAATGGAATTTGGAAAATGACAAAAATCTTCTACTGTTGAGATCATGAATGAATCTGAATTTGAAGGAACATATGAACTACCTCCTTTTGTTCCAGAACAAATCTCTGAGTGTCCTAACATAGAATTTATAGAATCTACCCTTGAAAACGAAAATAACTTGTATAAACCCCCTGCTATAAATTTTTCTCAATTATATAAGAAATATAAATTACTTAAGTCTAAATTTGTGTATAATAGTACCTATTTGTCTTTTATAAAACTTTCAATCAAATCTTTAGAACTCGCTCTGAGCTATATGCCCAAAAAGTCTTTCCAAAAAAATTTGATATCTTTATTACCTAAATCTGAACATAACTATATCCACTCTCATGAAGATGTCAAGTCTATCCATTTTGGTCTTATTTGAGTCCATATAACCCCATTGATTCCTGATAATATAAAACCTATGTTATATTTAAATTTGTGTGATAGACGCCAAGTCAATTTTAGACATGCCTATCAATTATCTAGCCTTGGCCATATTAATGATAATATCATCTATTTTGAGTTTTGTCCTAACCTCTCTGTCACCATCTTTGATAAGGGTTGTAAACAAGTAAAGTTTGGCTTCCTAGATTGTTGGGGTTTGTTCACATCTTTTTTTGGTCTAGATATGTTCATAAAATTCAAGTATATTAGAAGTATTTTAGATCGATTAACCATTCTTGAAGATAATACTAATTATATCTGTCATGAGATCTCTAGTGTTAATTCTACATTAAGTCACCAATTGTCTTCTAGAGATACTAAGCTAACAGCTTTAGAGGATAGTCTTGATTATCTAATTAAATAAGATCTAGATGCCATAAATGAAAAACAAATTCCTATCTTATCCTATGAAGTTAAGTTTGGATCTAACTTCAAACCTCTCAAAAAGAGTCAGACTCCTAGTACCTCTCTAATGCAAAGAACATAGATCCCATTACAACCATGGTATCTAAACATTCCTGACACCCTCAATCCTTTGAATGAAATTACTGCTTGGTGTAATTATAGCATCACATCTAGATCCACCTATTACTACAATATTTGCTTCAAAATTCTTTTGGGGAATTATTTCCCAATGGTGGGATTCTATGATAGAGTAGGAACAAAACTAATGAGTTCATCACCAAGGAGATCCTTTGGCTACCCTTTTCCATTTATTAATCAATGAGTTTACACCTTCAGTTGGTAATCAAGAACTAGTATCAAAGAAATGGTTGATCAAAATGGAGGTTTGTGATTTAAAGTAGTTTGATGCCTTTGCTAAGAAATTCAAGGAATTAGCTTATGAAATTAAAAGTTTTGGTTGTACAGAAATAAAATTAAAATTTCTCCATGCAATCCCTTACAATCTCATTGATAAATTGATTGCATATATTTATCTCAAAGGACTAACCATAAATGGCATGTCTCTATTTGATGTCATTGATTTTTCCAAACAATAGGCTATACAGTTAGTCTATGAAACCAAAACCATTCAAAAGCTCACTAATCATCAATCCTCTCAAATCACTCTTATTTTTCATTAAATAGCACCATTTGGATGTCTCCCCTTTGTATAGCCTTGAAAGCACCAAAAGCAACACCGTAAGCATTTATATTTTAATCACCACTCTTTCCCTCACAAGCATTCTTATGATCCTCTTCACCACTTTCTCAAAAAGTATACCTCTCTATGTCCTCCTTCCAAAACTCCTATTTTCTATATCTATCACAAACTTAGTCATATTGTTCCACAATGCCATTGGAAAAACCCTATTGTCAAAGTTGTGTTTTCCTCCACCATAGCAATGTGGTGGGATGTTATTGACACAGAGGAATATCTCTTCCAACAAGATGAAATATATGAACCAATTCTAGATAAAATCTCTAAAGATGATCATGATGATGATGTAGATGCCCTCAAATCATTAGCTAGTGATTTAGAGCACCTGCTCACCAACATGCAATGACCATGGCATCATGACTACTCTAGCCTATGGATGATGGTCTCACCATCATAATGAAATCCCTAAAATATATTGTAGAACAAGAAATAGAGGCTAAAATAGAGGACAAAGTAACTCTAGAGGAGGTAGCCAAACATGCAAAGAATGCCACGTACCATGCAAAGGCCTCACATTCATCCTTTGCAGTTCTAGATCTCTTTCAAACCAAGTGATTCTTGGATCAAGAATAAATGTACAAGAAAACAAACTCCAAAATAAATTCATTCACTAAAGTTTGAATCCTAGTGGAATACACTTCTGCCTGCTAAAGACACTAGAGATGAAGAAGTAGATGATTCCTTCTACTTAGACCAAGACTATTATCCAGAACAAGGTGAATGTAGCAATCTTCGAGAAGTAGAAGAAAAAGTAGAAGAAGAAATATACCATGAGAATATATCAGTTCATGATCCATAAAATCACAAACTATTATGTATGAGTATCCCTCCTTTGTAAATACCACAACCAACTTATCTGACACAACTAATGAATGGTAAATTTACTCAGTTCATAATTGTCAAAATTAATGGCAAATTGGTAGATGGACAAGTTGATATAGGTGCTTCTCTTTCATTTTCAAAACCATAAATCATCCAATATTAGAATAAATTGGATGACTCTCTAGCTTATAAGAGTCTAGATTTCCAATGGAATAGTTTTGTCTATAATATGTATAAACATTAGCAGCACCTTCAGATCCAATATAAAATCTTCCATTGTGATTTTTTCACTTTAAGCAAAATGCATATAGATATCTTATTATGTGGATATTTTATAGATAGATACTCATCTTATGGTTCTACTACTAAAAGTGTCATGTTCACCGTAGATAATGAAAGACTGAGGATTCCTCATCTAATCTATGCAATTGAATAATTTCCCAGATCTATGAGTCAGATCCCTGAACTTATAATCCCTGATAGAATCCAAGATTTATGAGAAAATTTTAGCACCACTATATTTTGATAACCCTCAAAAATTTTGGTCAAAATTTATGCCTGAGATGAAAATCAAGCCCATCGAAGGAAAGCATATGAAAATTGGGAAAAAGATCCCAATTCCTGCACAAGATTATAATGATATGGAAGTTAGATACAATAATTATAGGATAATGGCTTCATTAAAAACTATTTAATGTGCACCATTGATCTTTATCTTGACTTATTAACCTCAGTCTTCAATATAGATCATTGATCTAGATTTATGCATACAAATATGCACTATTGATCTTGAACTAGGGGACTTTGACTTATTAACTTCAGGAAATCACTCATGTGCCATTTATCTTTGATCCAATTAAGTGATTTTTGGACACTTATCATCCCTACATTCAATTCATAGTTGTGAACAATAAAATCAAAGAAGTGCTCAAGATATATAATGACTTAGCATAAATCTTAGTTTAAAGTTTTAATGAATTAATAAACTCCATCAAAATTTAGGTTAAAATTAAACTAAGACTAAGATAGAATAAGGTAACCCATCAAATATATGAATCCATTTTAATAATAATTTAGGCTAAATTAATTTAAACTAAGGTTTTGAACATTATTTAAACTTGGATTCAATTAATCAATTAAGGAAAGAATGTTAACATAATGACTTGAATGGGACCATATTAGTTAAACAACTGTGGGTAAAATTAACATTGAAAGATAAATCCATGAACATAATTCATTCTAAAGAAGAACCATTAATCCTATAAGATGGAAACATATGTGCCAAATGTTAGTAACATTAGATAATATCAAATGAACCTTATGTGATAGAATGTCAATGTAAGCTAGATCAAAACATGATATTCAACAATGCACTTCGATCAAGTTGAATACCTAATTCATAGTATAATTTGAAATAATTGAACAAGGGTCCTCATTTTTGAAAAATGGGGGATGTTGACCTCAAAAAATGGTGAATTATGGGGGGAAACATTATTAAATGTTTGAATTCAGATACTTTTAGTTCAAAATAATAATGAGACTAATCATTCCACATAATCAAGTACCATTATTAAGATCATTTCATAATTGAAACAAGTCTTAAAATTTTTGAATTAAGGTCAAATATCAAAACTCATTCATGTGTGTGTTCTTTTATTCCTTTATTAATTGCCATTGGGATTCAAAGAACAACTTCTATATTTCATGATCTTAATCATTAACATAGGTTTATAAAATATTTAGATATTCATTATGAATCATGATTTATAAAAAGGGAAGGCTTGGGCATTACTCTACTACCAACTATAAATATATATCCACAACAAAGATACCTTTGGCTCCACTCTAGGCCTTTTTTTATTGCTAGTCAAGCACCTAAATCCTTTATGGAGGTTACCAGAATCAAAAAACTTTTAGATTTTCAATAATGATTTTATTTTTGTATATTAAACTATATTTTTCTATATCCCCTACTATGATAGGTTTTTATGACCCCCATCTATGCTTGTTGTTCCTTCAACCTTCTCATCAATCACTTACATTGAATCCAATCATTTACCTTATATTTAATAATCAATGACTGGAATAGGGATCTTATATTTGATGGTGTACTTATTGATATATATGTAGTCAAGGCACATAATATAAGATTTATCATTATTCCACACCATGACCACTAGGGAATAATATGTTCTTCGATTATGATAAATAATAGTTGCCTCTATCATCTCATGTAATATTTTCTCAATTTCACTTTACTAGGCATATAGATACATGTATAGTCTAATATTTAGTGGTGTGCTAGTAAGAGTTGGTCTTATGTAATGATAATGATATATGTTTGGGGGTAGGCATTTTTGAATTCCACGAAAAAGTTGTTGATGGTCATCAAGAAACATTTTAAAATCAAGTTGACTACGCACATGTGTTGCTAAAATTATATGGAAAATAACTATGATAGAAACACTTTATCCCCTTTTTAAATAATTTTTAATCATCTAATTTGAACTAACCAATTGTGTAAAATTTTCCAATGATCCCCATAGTTCACATGTCATACCTTTACAATGAAAGTGTAAAAATCTTTCCTCAAAATTCATCTCTATTGTGCCTAAATTTGTGACCCACTGTACTCTAAAAATAATGTCATCCTTAGACATGTAAACAAAAAGCATTGGATAATTAATAATATAGTCCCCATGTCAATATTAATACTTTAGGATTTTGTAGAAAAATATTTTGTCCCACCATTTAAAATCACGACTTGAAATTATATATCTAGATAAATAAAACAATTCAAATGATTATCTAGCTTACTTCTAATGAAATAATGTGTATTGCTTAAATCAATCAACATTGTCACCTTATTTTATTTAAGGAAGACCACAAATTTAATATTTTTTATATTAATTATACATGAAAGGGAATTACATGAGATAGTAGGGTGATAATCTTCATTCCTCCTCTAACTCTTCCATAACCTCACCTGAGGCCTCATCATCATATTCATCTTCATTGCAATGTTAAATTTAGAACAAATTATTTTTATCACATTTACGTCCTTTGCTACACTTTTTTGTTATATCCAAAACATCACTATTTTGAATTATTCTATTTAATTTCATGAGGTTTCAATCTTTAGTTTTTTAAAATTATGATTTTACAAAATTGTGTTCATGACTAGGATTGAAATCCCTTATTTTGACCAAATATTTTTCCTTTTCCTGGTGCATAAATGGTATGTCTTCAAAATTTGTTGATGGAATAAACATACACACATCAAGTTTGATGTTATCCTTTATCCACACTAATAATATACCAATTAATATATTCATAGTGATGTTATCTAAATATAAGGATAGATTATGGTACTGATGAATATAGTCCTTAACAAAACTTATTTATCATAACATTCTTAAGTAATGGGATTAGTTTTCTATGACATTATTATGATATTGTATCTATAAGTCCTAAGTAAACATGTACCAAGTAATAGGATAACCCTTATTTTTATTTTAAGCACACAAACTCTTATTCTAAATGAACTATTCAGGTTATAGATATAGATATATCAAGATGAAATTTTTTGAACAAGGGGTTTGATGTAGTTAAAATTATTTTTCTATTTGATTGATCTAAGTGAGTTTATCCTTACCATAAAATTTATATACATACATCATTGTCAACATGTGCTTTTAAAAATTATTGTAAATCTAATTATTTTTTGTTTGAAAACTTTATTGGAGTAGTGGAGCATTAATTTACAAAAGATGAGCCAAAATTGAGGCCACATTAGTACTCATCATTGACAACTTAACCTTCATGGATTTTATTTCCCCTTTTACTACATCAAGGCCATCTTTCCTCAACATGATTTGTATCTTTAGCTAAAAATTTTAAACCATATATGAAATTAATGAATCTAAAGTTATCCACTCCATGTCATTCTTGAGAGGTTGTTTTGAAGTGTCTTAATGTCTCATGCATCTGTGACTATTAGGACCATCCATGCAAAAACACTAAGAGGGAGGGTTTTGGGCTAGAAAATTTTTTACCAATAGATTATATCATTGAAATCATCTCTTTGAGATGAATCAAATGACTTATAATTTTCATAATGGTACAGAAAATATTTCAAGACTTTATTTTGATAAAAAAGACTTCAAAAAATATTATAGTGATGAAAGAATTAAATTATTCCTTGATCACAAGTTATTTTTGTCTATTCTTAATCTCTTAAGATTATTGTAATACCAAGTATGAAAAAAATGCCATAGAAACTTACCCAAATCAATGCTCTAATACCACTTTAATGATATTACATGGATGCTTCATAATAAGGAAATAATTTATCATATATTTAAGAGTAGTATATTCATATCTACAAATATAATCAACATAAGATAAATATAATTGATAGTTATGACCAATTCTATTTGAAAGAGAAACCTCCACAACAATAAAACAAGATCAAAATTTACAATATGATGATAAAATACTAGAAATTACCTCTTATATATATTGTACCTAGCCATGGTTATTCCATATGGTGATTTTACTAATAACATAGAGAAATTTAATAAGATAATCTTAATGGTATGTAAGCCACAAGTCAGCCATACATATCCCTAGATGCACTATATGTTAAGGGCATAAAAATAAAGATAAATTAAAGTGCCTATAATACCACCTCAAATACCAATTGAAATAGTACAAATGTATACTTATGTTGTGGATAAATAAATAAATGTAGATAATATCTCGTGAGGGTCCAAAAGTGCTATAAAAATAAAAATGCCTATTTATTAAGTCATTCCACAAGTTTAAACAATTCAATAAATGGAAGATCCTATTGAATAAGATATGCCACATGTGATAGTTCTCACAGAAATTAAATATTTATCAAAGAAACAATATTAAAATCACCAACCCTAACATAGAATGTTCAATAACTAACATTAGTGGTCAATTATAAATATATTTTCATAATTTAAGATTACATTAGTAGTGGTGATGATGATATAGAAAAAATTAAAGATGAGAAATGAAGCAAGGTAAATTTCAATCCCCTTGATGAATATGATTAATTATCTCATTAATTATTATAATATTTAGGGGTGGGTGAATATCAAGATATCTCTTCTATATAATTTAATGAAAAATTAACCTTCTACCCAAAAGGATCTACAAGATATTTCAAATAGTTTTAATATTAATTTTGACCAAAATACTCCAAATAAAATAATCACATCTTAAAGATAACATATAAATGGTATAATTAGAGACTACCATAAAGCCATATGCAGAAATAAAATTATTAAAACCAAGTCTAAGAATGCTCAAATGGATTAATTGGAAATAAATTATGTTTAAATCAATAATAAATACATAAGGTTTATTCTAAAAATACAATTTCAAAACCCACACCAAAGTAGTATTCATACTATTCAGAACCTCTCATTATATAGCTACTTATATATGTAAAACAATGTAACAATGTTATGGTTACTCACGTGTGAGAGGGTAATGCATTCACTATATTTATTCTTTAGAAACTTGGATATGATAAACAACATCTGATTAAATTACATAACCAAAACATTGCATTGGGTCTAACAATAATTATTGTGGGTCATAACTCATGTTTAGAATTATTTCACATTGAACCTAAATTAGATATATATAATGGAAGCCTGGGAATATCATGGAGTAAATTATAGGGAGGTACCCTAAGAATTAATTATGATTTTTTAACATTTAAAAAATATATCACAATAATAAAATCTTGAAAGAAGATCTTACTTACAACACAAGAGCACAAAGTAGGGCATAACCCAACAAATATCTCTCATATGATTATGTAATCACCTAAAAATGACACTTGAGTGATAAGAGTACTATTTGAGTCCAACTATCCATACATTATCCCTAAATATATATTAGAGCCTATTTTCACACTTTTATAGCCTTTGTGTGGGCCACAAGGTTCCCTAGTCATCCCTAAATTAGTCTCAAACCCTCATTCTTGCATCATGGCTCTTTCTGCCTCAAGTTCTACCACCTAGAAACTAGCACCATAATAGGGACATTAGTGACATATGGTGTTAGTGTCCCAATTTTTGTGTTATTGTCCTTTCCCTCAGTTTTCCATAAATGGATATCTTTTCAAATCCTAAACCACCTAAGGATAGCCTAGACCTGATTTAGCACTTGTATATACACCATAAAAAATACATACATGAATTTTATCCCTTTAAACATGAGATGCAAATGACACATACAAACTCATATTAGGTTGTGCACAATTAAGGTTATCAATCCATATTATGCCCTACTTATACATACTACCATCTGAAACATTCTTAGGCTATGATTACTTAGATTTCCATCCTCAAGCACATTCAAATCAATGAGTTTTAAAATAATATGAGCATAACTTGTACTTTCACCAATAATTAGGTGGGGAGAAGTACATCAAGATTGATCCCTTTTTAGAGGTAGGAACTCTCATCACAATGGAGTGTTTATGATGTCTATCCTACCCCAATAATAAACACTTTTTTTCTTGTATAAACAAGCTATTTTAGAAATATCGATGATTAGTGTTTACTCATAAAATAAACCAAAACATGTCATCTATAGTGTTTAAAAACTCATGCACGTAGGAACAAGCTTGAAAGACCTAGACACATGTGCACACAAAATCTTAGAATAGTATTGCATAACAGACACTACCACTAAAATAGGGACACTAGTACCATATGGTGTTATTGTAAAATTATGGAGTTACTATCTCGAAGGGGTTTTGAAACTTGGATCCTATTTGTGACAATCAAACCAAACTCTACCTCATTTTTCAACCTCCACATCGTCCATGTCATTTGTTTTACAAATAATTTCTCATTTATTTTATTTATTACGATTCTTAGAAAAGTCAAATTTAGTCAATTATATAACAAATTAGTGGCTATATTTATTTAACATTTCTAACTTGATTAACCATACTCAACTCTTTAATAGCATAGGGTTTACACCATGTAATTCCTAAAAGTTTAAAACATTTGGTGAACCTGACTTACTTATAATATTGCACAAACACTAACCTTGGATAATAGTAGGGTTTCTATTTCCAACCTTCTAAGACTCTCAACTAGATTTATATTTCATATAATCATGTTAATAATGACATATGATGTTAATTACTTCTTGATGCAGATTTTTCTTACTTCTCTTATAGGATTGTTTCTTTTTTATTGGAATGAATTCAAAGATGACATAAACACACATGTACATGATTCTTTAAATCAATTTAAATATATTTCATACAAATTTAGTTTTATCTTATGTGGAATTCCATTAAGAAGCTAACCCTTACACATATAGAGTATTTAATACATAAGCTAACAACTATGTTTCAAGTTTCAATATCATGTCTTAAGCACAAAAAATAATCTCCTTTTCCTCATCATCTCCATGAAGGTGATAGCTACATTCCCTTTAATGATGTCCTACATTCTATCATTACTCCATGAGATGATTTATCCTCTATTCTTGTTACTAGTTCACATACTTAGCCTATCCACACCTCTCATATATAGGGTGTGTTCCTACATGTTCAATCAGAAGTAACTAGGGTTTACAATTATGAGACTCTAAGGGATAAAATTACCAGTATGAATACGCTATAAATGTAATTACATAATAAAAATTAGTTATTAATTGATTAGGTCACATTATTGGAAAATCAAATTATATGTACAAATTCTTTAGAATATGCTAGTGTTCATTATATATATATATATATATATATATATATATAATGAACACTAGCATATTCTAAAGAATTTGTACATATAATTTGATTTTCCAATAATGTGACCTAATCAATTAATAACTAATTTTTATTATGTAATTACATTTATAGCGTATTCATTATATATATATATATATATATATATATATATATATATATATATATATATATATATATATATATACCTAGAAAAGTTGTGACACACTCTTTCATATCCAAATCATAAATTAAAATACAATGCATCTATTATAAATGATTCAAAAATATTACAAGGGTCTAATAAGAGTTCAAGTAAGATACTAAATGAAATGATAAAAGATAATTTGATCAACCTTCTTCCTCTACACCTAATGAGTAGATCTATATATTATTTTGCATATCCTAGAATTCATGGTCACTGCACTTATTAGTTTTAAGTATTGAAAATTAAAATAAAAAATATAATGGATATAGATGACTCACACAATGACATATAATCCAAACAAAATACAATGGCACATCTACAAATTCAAAAAGAGTTAAATTCATAAATAGTATAAAAGTGGTTACCAAAGCATAAATTAGAAAAATAAAAGGTTCAAAAATCATAATCAAAGTAAGAAATAGCATAAAAATAATAGGTAAATAAATCAAGAGATGCAAATTTATCTCTCTAAAATGAGGCTTAAATTTCAATGTAGTATGGGTTTGGTTAAAAATATCTACAACAATTTGATAATATTGGTCAACAATGTTTGGGATTTATTTAACATTATATGTAAAACCACTCACAGATATAGTTTATCAAGGTGAAATATCTAGATACACAATAAATTTTACAAAATGATAAAGAACATAAGTTGAAAAGTCAAAATCATGCTAAGATAACAAGCTTTATCAAAAGACCCTACACAACACCATATGCCTACAATAAGCATTTTTTTGAAGTTTAAAATCATAATTAGTATTGCAAAACATAATTCATAAAGGTCAACTCCATAGTATGAGGCAATTCCCTTTAGCATCCTAGGTTATTATGATTATTATGATTTTAACTATGAACAATACCTAGATTCATACTACAACACCATTCAAATACATGATAAAAATCACACTACATGAGAGATTACCATTCCTATTTTTTATATAGGCCACATTAATAGTGAGTCTCCTATGAGACACATCAGTTATTATGCTCCTCCCTTCTTGTACATACTTTCCTTATTTCTTGATCCTTGTATATAGTTTGAGTTCATGTTGCTTCTACATAGATTATATATAGAAAATGAAAAAGTAATATGATATGTCAAAATCATAAAACTGTTTAAATATTTACTTAAAAAACATAAAATTATAGATCTTATACATTGTCATGTTTAATTTATTTTATTTTCCAAATACTACATATGCTAGTTATGTTAGTATAGTCAATTTTTATCATACATACATGCTTCAATTGTTCTTTTTAAGTTCTTGTATATTTCTTATAAGACTCAATTCCACTACATTGATTCATATTTTATATGATTTACCCACTGGGGGAATATACATAGATAGACAGGTTATTTATTTGACACATTCACCCATTTGGGGGCATCTTATATAGAGTTTTGATTAATAGGTTACATATTTCTAAAATATACATCATAAATTTAGAATTATTATGTATCGATATTGATCATGCTCCACTTATATTGTTTTCTAGATACTACAACTTTAGACATAGTATATATAGATATTAGTTCTTACAAAGATTTGTATTACATGTTCATGTATACATTCATTTCTAATTTTCTTAGATAAGATTTGATTATATATCTATGTTTACTCTAATCAAGGTCATATGAATATTCAATTGATCTTTGGCTCTGTGTAACTTATTTTCATAGTATGTATTATTAAGACATATGTCCATGTCCTCATGTATGATTCCCTGACTATGTATGTGGACATTTAAACATGTCCTTATATGTGTCTCTAAGCCAACATGCTTTTTGTGTACATAAATGGACATTTAAACATGTCCTTGTATGTCTTAATTTATCATATTTAGTGACATGTGAACATGCCCCTTGTATAATGGCTTCATGGGCTCCTTTGCATGCATCATGTATTTTATATGTTTGCTTTCTTATATGCATCATAGCAAAGACACTTGTATTTTACTGTTTACACTCCATTTTGAGATGCCATGAGGGAACCCATGCATCTCCCCTTCCTACTTGGGTTCCATGATGGAAATCATGCCCCATCCCCCTATGTAGATACTTAGTTTTTTTTTAGATTACTATTACATATATTTTTATATATATCTTCATATCCTTGTGAATGTTAGATATAACATACATCACACAATAAAAATATATGCTATGATTATCTTACATTATTATGTTATGTATGCACATTATATTGGATAATTACATGGATATAATATATGCTCTGGATAACACACATTTTACAAATCTTTTTTTTAGGATAGTTATTTCAAAGATTCAACAAATCCCCTCAAAATGGGCGTAATTCATAGGGGTTTGTCATAGATATCAGGCTATCAAAATGCACTCACAATATAATTTTTTGCACACAAGCTCAAATTATAGAAATTAAATTCAGGTAAACACAATGGGAAATAGTGACATAAAGATCAATTGCAATTGCATACAAATTAGAGAAGTTAGACATTAGTGCCCAAATTAGGACACTATCACCATATGGAACTACTGTCCAAGATATGGAAATATTGTCCAATATCCTTAGTTTTAAAAATATATAGATTGGCTATAAATATAAAGCTAGTACAGTATATGTTTGTACATGTTCCAGTATATATTTAATAGTTTAGATCAGATTAATAATAGTTTAGCTAAGATTCATACTACTTTGCTCAGATTGGGTGCATCATTTATTGTAATACCATTCCCATTTTTAGTTCAAATACTTAGATATAGATTATTAGAACTCAATCAAGATTCCATATGCTCAAAAATCATATTTGGGGGCATATACATGGTATAATGATTTTGTATGCTCACTTATACTCTGGTTGATCAAATGGAGTGACAAAATCTATCATTCTCTACCTTGTATACATAAGACACCATATTCCATGTTTCACACCATTTTCATTCTTTACTCTATCTATAGTGGTTACATTCCTAATTGGCCTAAAGCTTCAATATATACTCATGCAGCCACAGAGTTGACATCTCTAGTTATATATCTCTAGTTAGACATTTCTATTCACAATATGTAATTTCAATTTCAAATGAATTTACTATACATGGGTAGGTAATGATGGATTCATAGTCTACTTTATTTCTTGAGCCACCTATATGAGAGGGTTAGATTCATCATGAGTCTAATCCAAGGTATTCATCATTCATGATACATCATGCAGGGGTGGGAAATGATGGAGACAAAACTAAATCAAGTTCTTGAGTAACCCACAAATGAGGATTAAGTAAGCCATCAATGTAGTAAAAATTATTCATTTATTTATCACTATATAAATGCACACATGTAGGCTATCACTAGGTGTATGCATTAGTTCATGTATCCAATGAGGTGTATTCATTTATTTCCTATCTCTTATCCATTTATTTAGTTTTATTAGAATAAAACTAGATACTCAAAGGGGGGTGGATCAATATATTAACTAAAACTTGTCCTTTTCAAAACCTTTTAATTCAAATTAAGACTATATGCATAGATCACACATAAAAACACATAACATAAGATTTACTATAGAAAACCCAATATGGGAAAGACCACCATGAGATTGGTTGCTAGAAAATATCATTCTAATCTAGCCTCATAATAAATAACCTCATTTGTTACAATTTTTAAGGGCACCAACCCTAAAGAGACACCAATCCCTTGGTTTAAAAGCTTCAACTCTAAGGAAGCACCCACTCCCTAATATGAGCCCAACTTAGCTTGTCTAATGGCACCAACCAGATAGATTTAATATGGAGATACAACTCTATATTATAGTGTATATTCATATATGAATCCAATCCTTATATTATTTGTTATAATTCTAGTTTGTAACCACTTATTCTTTGCACACTCTCTTCTCTTCTCTCTGATTCTATGTCTCTATATAACTCTATTTGACATACTTCATCAATCTCTTATTGTATATCTCTTTAACTCTACTCAATGGAAATAAAAATAGATTAAGTAGCCTTTTTTGTGTCATATATTTCACATATATATGAATTTTATCTAGGGTTTCGTATCTTCTCCTTGTTCACACTTTGTTCTAGACTCAGTTCATTATCTCTTGAACTGTAAGTTCCTACATCTAAAACTCATGCATCCACCATCATGATTCTCAGTATCTTACTATATATAGAATTTGATGGACTCTATTTTTCATGCACATGCATATTTACATATATTTTATTTGTTACATCAATAAATCTCATTATATGTATCATGATATAGGGCTTACTTGCATGTTTTTGCATATGACCATTAGACTAGACATATCTTTAAATATCAATCATTAATCTTGAATTTGGTGCCATGATCTAATGATCGATATTTAAAATATCTCAACTTTAAAATGCATCCATTTGATTTATCTTTGATAGGCTCATGTTGTTTGTTTGATCTTTATACGCTTCTAAAATTTAGCTTTGTAAACTTTAAAATACATTCATTGATCTTCCTAATATGGGCTTCTAAGTTTCATTTGATCTCCAAAGATGCATGATATTTACTTTGTCTAGATGTTTAATGGTGATATTTTTATCCCATCTCACTACTTCCTATATAATTTGATCAATTTTGCTTCATCAATCTTCTCAGACTTAGTTTTTAACTCACCACTGTGTCGATAAACCTCAAGCACTTTATTCCATCTATGTCCACTCACTCTATTGGATCTACTTTATATAATCATATTATCACCATTATATATTTTGATAAGATCTATCTTTATATTTTCTTAGCCATCGATAATGTGACATTTGGCATTAGCATGTGCCTTCTACACATTACTATCAGTTCTCACTATTGATACACTTTACATCCTCACATTGCTTGTTAATGATTTGACATTAAAAACACCACAAATTTACTATGAAATATTCATCATTGCGACACTTTTCACTATCATAGGTCCCTTTGACAAATTATCTTTCATACGCTTCATTGGATTTTCAATGTATGAATAAATGATAGTCGTTGATGAAGCTTTAAACTTTGATCACTTGTCTTCATCTCATTTCATCTTGGCATCTTAGAGACAACATGTTCTATTGATATCTTTGAGACTTTCTCAAACACTACCCTATGTATATTTTTCCATGTATGGGGACCATCTAATTATGCTTGGAAGGCTAACTTTTCACCTTAATATCTTCTACTTTGCTCAATCACCTAGTCTAAAATTCAAACCATATAAACTAGGCATGATAATGAATAAACCAATATGCTCATTTATTCTTGAAGATATTTCACATGTAACTTATAAAAAAATTTATATTCTCACTCATATTATTCTATCATAGAGCTATAAATGCCTTGAACTTCCCTATAAGGCTAACTTTGATCTCAAATAACTCTTGTTGTACTTAGTTGGATGACCTACAATTTAGTGCATATGATCCTCGTACATAGGGGATTATATCCATATATCCATTTGGTCTTGAATCCTTCATAGCTGAAATATATGTCTGCATAAAAATTCCTTCTAAGCATTTTCTTACAACTGGCAAATTTGACTCAAGCATATATTTTATCTCGCTATGTCGCGTGACCTGAGATTTAGTGCATAAAAACTAGTTATAAAAATGAATAATCCCATACTATTATTTTATCCTCAAACCTCCATATGTGAAAAAATTTACATCATAAATATGATTACTTGTCTCTACTAAACCCTTTTTTAGATTTGGCTAAGTTTAGAAACTTTATGATTTTTGTCTGAGTAGTCAACTTTGTATCCCCATATCTTCATTTGCACTTCATTGCATGTCTTCAAATCTATAACATAACTACTAGGGAATAATGTGATCATAACCATGTGCCCATATCCCCCATACTCATTCATAAGTGAAATGGTGATGTCAAAAAAATTCCTTCTCATCTTTTCTTCTATAAACCTGAAATGTCTAGATAATCAATATGAAGAACTAGATGAATTCCAATCACGCACATAAGCATTTCAATCATGATTGAAATGTGATAGGATCCATTAAATATGATATAATCACTATATATAGTCTTTAATATCAATTATATGATCTTAATGTCCCTTTTGACATCAATGACAATCATATTTCCAATAGTTTCCCCCCTTGTCACTGATGTCAAACTAAATGCTTTAATCTTCTAATATTTTTCTCCTTATCTGGCATTGCTTGCATTGACTTCTGATGAGTATGAACTAATGTTGTTCATACCAAACATGTTCCCCCTTACTAAATGGCACATTTTCCTAATACTAAACTTATACACTTTCTTTGTTTCATCTTTGACATTTCCACTTTTTCTCCAAACTTTTGCAGAGAGCATTTGTTCTTCATTTCCCAAAGAGAGCATTGGAATTTTTTATCCCCCTTTGACATCAATGTAAAAGGGAATATTTTTGAATATTTGTCCAAATTTTTCTCCCCCTTTATCAAATAAAGGAAATTATCCAAGAATATACAACCATTAATTTATTATAACTTTGCAAAGATATGCATACCTGAGTTGTCTTTTCTCTCTTCTTCCATGGATTAACAAAGCTTCTATGAGACTCCCCCCTAGACTCATTCCATATCACTAGGACTTAGTGATGTGGTGTAAGACTAAACACTCCCAAATTATATCTTAGATATTAAAATTATTCCTTGGGAAGAGGTTTGGTGAATATGCCTAAAATTTGATCCTTAGTTGGTACATATTCCATTGTGACCTCTTGATTTATAACCTTCTCTCTTAAGAAGTGATACTTTATTGATATGTGCTTGGTTCTATAATGCACCACTAGGTTATTTTATATATTATAACACTTTAATTATAAAAAATAATAGAGATAGGTGCCTTTTACTCTACCTTGATGTCATTAAGTGTTTGCTTCATCCACAAGACTTGAGAGCAACATGCAACTACTGCTACATACTCTGCTTCTATTCTAGAAAGAGTGCTTGACTCTTTATTTTATCTTAGCCATGAAACAATTTTATTTACAAGGAGAAATTAATTTCTACTAGTGCTTATTTTATCATCCATACTTCCTACCCAATCAACATTCGTATAAGTTGTCAAAGTGAAAACTTCACTTGTAGGATACCACATGCCATAATGAATTGTGTTCTTGATGTATCTAAAGATAATTTTCACTACATTGACATGTGACTCTTTATTATTATCTTAAAATCTTGTAACCATGCACACTAATTACATAATATCAGGTCTTGATATAGTTAGGTGTAACAAGCTACCTATCATTGATCTATACATAGTATGATTTGCATCAAAGGACTCATCCTCTTTGCTCAACTCGCATCTATTTATCATGGGAGTACTGTCTAGGTTTCTATCTTCCATTAAAAATTTATTGATTATTTCCTTTGCATACTTGGTTTGGGATATAAATATCCCTTCATCAAATTATGCTATTTGTAGACTAAGGAAGAAAGAAAGTTCTCATAGAATTGACATCTCAAACTCACTTTGCATTTGTGTAGCAAATTCATTTCACATTTTATTATTTCTACCACCAAATATGATGTCATCTACATATACAACAAAAATCAATATATGCTCACCTTCTAATTTGAAATATAGATTATTGTATGCACATCCTTTATTGAAACCTTATTATTTCATATACTAGTCTAATCTTGATTACTATGCTCTTAGTGTTTGTTTTAAGCCTTACAGATATTTATTTAGTTTGTACACATAATCTTCTTCCTCTGACAACTAAAAACATTTTTTTATTCAATATATACTTCCTATTCTAGGTTCCCATTAAATAAATCAGACTTAACATCCATTTGATAGAATTTGAACTTCTTACAAACAAAGAATGCTAGAAATGTTCTTATAACTTCTAATCTAGAAACTGGAGAAAATATTTACTCAAAATATATGCCCTCAACTTGTGCATATACTTTACACACCAATCTTATTTTATTCCTTATAATAGCTCCATCCTCATTGAGCTTGTTCTATAGACTCATTTTATAACTATCACATTCTAGTTTGAGGGTCTTGGAATTAACTGTCAATTTTTATTCTTTTCAATTTTGCTTAGTTATTTTTGCATTAATTTCATCCAATTATCTTCCTCATTGGCTTCAAAATATCTCTTAGGCTCAATTTCAGACATTAAAGCAAAACTTACTTGCTCCTTATTCATTGTATCTCTTCTCCTTGTCTAAACTTCTTCATTATTATTGATAATTATTTTCTCTTTAAGATGATCCTTCTGATAAAATATTAGAGGTGTCTTTTCATTCATTTCCATAGCCTCTTCATTATCTACTTCTTCATCAAGATCTAATTCTTAAACAATAATTTCCTTGTCGGGTTTAACATATTTCAATCGTTCTTCAACCTTGACATTGATTCTCTCTAAAATCTTCTGTAGCCTTTTATTGTAAAATAAATAAGATTTTATTTGATTGGAATAACAAATAAATATTCTTTCATCATGTATTCATATAAAATGAAAAAATTGGTAACTTGAGTGTGACTTATGACATTGATCCCATAGGTCCCTCATGCTTACTTTCATGACCCTCATAGGCATATTTTCACTGATTCCTAATCATTTGTATCCTTCTAAACCTGATCTCAGCTGATCTATATTTCTCTTTCCATGAAAAATCCATCCCCCTAGATCTTGTCAGCTCAAGACTAAAGCATCAAACCCTAGGATGTCCCATTTTTGGCATTCCAGTCTATTCACATTTTAAGCCTAAATGACCATTTCCTTCTGATTCTTATCCCTCTTATTATTTGTATAACATGAATAAATTCAAACCATGACCAATATATACCTATAAAATCACATTAAATTTTCATTTAGAAGGGGTTGTAAAATATCACAAAGCAAGCAAGACTACAAGCAACACTACTCAAGTATATTTCCCTATTCTCTGCATATGGCCATCCAATACCATTTATATCTTATTCAGATACTTAAACCAATCCATAGTCACCTAAAACACACTTAGTTTAGAATTTTACATCTCCATACACACTATTTCACAAAGCACATTAGGTGGGAGAACTATATATGGCTTGATCCCTCTTTAGAGTATTGCTATAAGCGTACCCACATAAAGGTTGTGGATACATTTTTAGTGAATATTAAACACACTAACCCCCACACCCACTCTTTATCAAATTTAGTCAAATAAAAATGGATTCTATGGTTTTAAGACAATATCATCTATATAAGGAGTTTTGTGGACATCCAATAGTCAAATTTTCATAGGCAGGATCTCACTGACACAACGAACAAAACCTAAAAATCTCTAGTCTCCTAGACAATCAAGGCAAAAGTAGACTATAGCACTAGAGCCCAAGGTGTCCTATTTTTGGCACTCCTATACAATCAAAAAAGAAAGGCTAGATCATAATTTTCAATAGTGTCTCAGTCCTGCATAGTGAATTCTAACCTTCGTCTCAGTCATATCAGTCAGTTTCTAGCTAAGTCTTGTTTTCTTTCCCTTATTACTATTTTTATAAAAGTTCAAATTGAAATAAAATTATACAAATTATTAGCTTAATTATTTCATATTTATCTATTGATTTTACTAATTAGACCCTTTAACTAAATTAATAATAATACACTAATATTCCCAAAAAGGTTAAATCATTTGGTGAGTCTGACTTACTTTGTTTGTGTATAAAAACCATAGAAACCTTGGGGCAAATTTTGTACTAATTTTTCCAATATTTTTTTAATTTATTTTACCTACATAATAAAATCAAAAATTTAAATTAAATTTTAAAATTTTGTAGTAATTTTAAAAATAATTTTCTTTCAAACCCTAGTTGCCCATACTAGGTCCTAGTATTTTTTTAGTTATTTTCCAATAATTTTTTGATTTTTTACTAGCTTATTTAAATCAAAAATGTGCTTTAAATTTCAAAATTCAATAGTAATTTTCAAAAATAATTATTTTTCAAAACCCTAGTTAAAGATACTAGGTCCCGTTTAATCATGAATTTTTCAATAAATTTATAATTTTTTTACTAGCATATTTAACTTAGAAATTCACTTTAAATCTCAAATTTTCATAGTAATTTTTAAAATAATAATATTTCAAACCCTAGTTGTATACACTAGGTCTTATTACTTTTGAGATATCACCTTACATTCTAAAATTATATTTCAAACATGGATCTCACTTATTTACAAATTTTTCTTGCATTTATTGCTAAAAGTAAGGAGACCATCATTGGTCCTATCATGTACATGAATGATGAAGTTTATCATATGTTAGTACAAAGTTTCATTCTTTGAATTTCATGATTACTCTTTATTATAAAGGATTATATTACAACATTTTTAGCTAAAACTACACAAGATTTCAATATTCTTTTTCGATACTCTCTCTCGCTCATGTGGAATAATTTTCAACTCCATTTTGCTAAACATGTTACCAATGTTATGTTACATGTCAAAATTTTATATACATTCATGTAAAATTTCATGATCTCTATCATTTCCTTTATGTCTCTCATGTGGAAAATAATTCAAGTTCATCTTGTTAGAAATATTAGACATATCATAGCACATGTAAAAGCCTTTTATGGTTTAGTGCATCATTCCATGCTCTCTATCCCTTGTTTTTTATCTCTCACATGGAATATTATTTATAATCATATTACTATATAACTTATAAATCTAATTACTTATTTAACATGATATCTCTTTATTATGTTTAATTCATTTAAGAATAAAATTATTACATACTTAGAGGATCTATTGCATATGCTAACAATCACCTGTCATGTTTCAATCTCATATCTTATACACAGGAAATAATTTCCTTCTCCTCCTCTCCCCCAAGAGGGTGATAACTACTTTCCCTCAAACCAGGTCCATGATATCACCTCTACAAAATTTGAGGCATCCAATACTATTATTCCTAATGCATACATTCAAACTATATCTTCTTCAAAACCTCTTCAATATATGTGCTTACATGCTTAATTGAAAGGAACGAGGGTTTGCACTTGTGAGACCCTAAGGGATAAAATATCTAGTATGAAATTTTTTATTTCATATTTACAAATGTAAAATATGTTATTACATGAAAATATGATAAGATTAGAAAAAAATAATATAATAGAAAAACCTTAAAGTCATTTTAGTGTCAATCATGTATATGGACCTTCACCTAGTTAATTAGCTACAAGCAATGTTACATATCAAAAAAAGAAATCACAATAAAGTAACTCTATAAGTAGTGATTCAAAAATCATTAAAATATAAAATAATATTTCAAGTGAGGTACTAAGGGAAATGATTAAATATAGGTTTATCAAACTACATCCTCTACATCCAGTCAGAAGATCCAGATATTATTATGCATATCATATAATACATGGGCATCACACATATTCATGTTTGGCTTTAAAAGGAATATACAATAGATAATTTATAAACAAGACCCTATAAAAGTTAAATCACTCAAGTAATCTATTGTATCATAGGAACACATTCATAAAGGGTTAAATTTAGAAATAGTACAAAAGTGGTTACCAAAGCATAACTTAGAAGAATAAAATGAGAAAAAAATAAAATTAGAGCAAAAAAAAGTACCAAAAACACAGGTAAAGCATGAAAAATATGAAAATATACATCTCCAAAATGAGACTCAGCTTTCAACGCAATATGGGTTTGGTCAACAATATCTACAATAGTTTGAATATTAAGGTCAAGGGTTGAGCGAGGAGGCTCAAGGCATCACTACTCCTATTCTAGAAATTGATAATGTTTGTCACCAAGGTTTGGGATTTATTGAACATCCTAAGGAAAATCATTCATAGACACAATTTATCAAAGAAAAATATCCATATACAACAAAAGTCAACACTACCATTTCATTGGTCAAAAATCAAGATGATAATGATGAGTGGAACAATATAGGTTATTATTATTTCTAAGATACTAACAATTTATACAAATATTCAAATTCATATTCACACCCAATCCCTCATGATTCACAATCGTGTATGATTCCTTTTTTGATATAGGACACCATGATAGAGAGTCTCCCGTGAGACTCATTAGTTAGTATTATTTTTTCATAGTATTACTTGAACATAATTTCTCAATTTTCCTATACATAATATTTCAAATTGATTGTATATAACCTCCTTTTAATTTTTTTGTACATAGTCTCCTTATGATTGATTGAACATAGCATATTAAAAAAACCCAAAAATACCAAAAATATTTCAATTTTATGCATCATCCATGCTTTACATCTCTACTACTATGTTAGACTTACATTTTTTATTTTATTCTATCATTTTTAAATTTATCTACATTACCATGCTTCACTTGATATCCTTTGAGTGTGTGAAGTGAAATCTAACTCTTTGATTGATTCACTCTACCCATTGAGGGGGCACCATATTTCTACATTCGAGACATCAATACATATACCCATTGGGGGCATCTTCTACATGACTACACCATCTAGGTTATGTCATTCCTAAACCACACACTCTAGTTATCATGTTGATTTACATTATTTACTATATTACATAGATTATTCTATCAACATTTCAATAGTCTATAACACTTATGTATTTCCTAACATATTCCTAGTCTTGTATTACCATGCCTTGCATACTTTCACATTCTTTCTTTGATTAGTTAGATGCAATTCTATTTCTAATTTTACATTATTTCCTTTTTTTTTCCTAGCTAGATTGATTACATTCTTCAATTCTTGTTTTATCTCCTGTATGTACCTTAGGACATTTTCCAATGTTCTTTGCTTATATTCATGTGTGTGCTTTAGGATATTTTCTAATGTCCTTTGCCTATAATATTCTATGTGATTGTGACTTTCACATCAACTTTGATTATTTTAAAATGTATGTGTATGTGGAATTTGAACATGCCTTGTATGCTTGCTTTTCATTTTGAGTGATATATGCCCATGTCCCTTGTTTGCTTGGCCCCTTAGCCACTCTTGCATGCTTCTTTATTATTGCCTTATGTTATTGTTTTTATTTTCTTCTCATTGTTTACAATGCCATGATCCACATGATACATTATCTTTCTAGCTTAGATGCCATGATGGACATCATGCTCCATCCTTCCTTGCCAAGTAACAACTAACCAGACTTGTAGTTCTAGTTTCAATTTATTACATTACACATATCTATCTAGGTATACCCCTATTTATCTAATAATATCCTTTAAAAAGTATACTATATCTTGAGATATCTTGCTAATTATCATTTATATATCATGTATTTCATAACATAACACATGTATAAGGCCCTTTCTTCTGAGGGTAGTTATTGCAGGGTTTTCATTCATACCCTTAGAAAAGGGGGAAAAAATAAAGGTTTTACCATAGATATCAGAAGTCCTACCAATTGAAAAATTAGTTTTAGAAAACATAGAATAGTAAACAAAGGTTAAACCAGGTAGAAAATACTAGAGAAATAATGATGATTCTAAAATAATTTTTAGTTTCATTAAAGGACAATAACATTGAGCATGGACAATAGTGCTAGGCACTAGCGTGTCCTATTTTAGGTGATCATGTCCAAATTATAGAAAAACCAAATTTTCCAAAAATAGGTAGAAAAGTATGTTCAACTATAGTGTTTTACTTTTAAATTAGTTTAGAATCAATAGTTTTTAGTACACTTTTCCTCATAGAATCCAAATATAGGGGCATTATGCATGATATGATCACTCTCACATTTAGTTTAGAATCAACAATATTTAGTGCACTTTTTCTTAGAGAATATAGATATAGGGATCATCATGTGTTATATGATGGCTCTCACTTCCAATTTTAGATACAGTAGTTGGTATAACTTCTAGATCAGAATCCATGTTCCAGACACTAATGATTGGGGGCAATGTGCATGACACATTTTTTTTCTTTTCTTTCTGAGTTTAGCATATTACCTAGGTATTCTAAGTAGTTGTATTCCTTCCTCCATATTTAGGTTATTGGAATCATTTTATAATAACTTTCATATAATCATAGTGCCCAATTTTAGAGAGGCTTTCATACAAGCCTAATCTCCATCTTTCAGAGTGGTCAAGAGAGGCCTAGTTTCTAGTATACATTAGGATATCCATGCCAACATTATCAAACTATAGAAAATTCATGGGATTTATGAGCAATCTTAGATGACACACATTTCATATTGGTATAAATTTATAGCTTCACTTCATAGGGAAATGATTGAGACAAAGGAATAGCTAGCCTTTGTATTCTTAAGCCAACATTTCAGAGGGATTATACACACGGTCTAAACATAAATTAGCACATGCATGATCACATAGATTCACTAATTAGGTGATGATGGAGCCAAAGGGACAAAATTTTCATTCTTGAGCCACTCTCAAGGAATTGAGCACTTAGCTCCATTCATGATATTACTCTTGGTACAACACATACCCATCATTACTCAGTATCATCTAGCATCACTCAACATCACAACATGTTTTGTATTAGTTCACATACTCAATGAGGTGTATTCATTCATTTCTCTTCCTCTCTCTCTCTCTTACCCAGTTTTATACATTATTATTTTAGATATATCATATCTATTAAGAACTAATTTACTAATTATTTTATCTTATATATTTACACTTCACAGTGTGATTTCTCTATGTACACCCAACATCACAGTAACTTCATGAGATTCACCCTTGTAGGTAAGTTTAGGTATGCTTTCTATTTTTCCTTTATCCTAGTATTTCACTTTGCTACATCACTAGAATAAAATGGGGTAGGGGGGTAAAATATAGTCATATAAAATGTAAAAATTAGTAACTTGATTGTGACTTGTGACATCCATCTCATAGGTCCCTCCTACTTTCTTTCATGACCCTCATAGGCATCTTTTCACTAATTCTCAGTCATCTATAGCCTTATATACCTAATTATAGCTGATATAAACTACTATTTCCATGATAGATCGATCCCTTTATGTCCCATTAGGTCAGGACTATATCTCCCAACTTGGACTATAGTGTCAGACCCTAGGTTGTCCCATTTTTGGCACTCCTATCCAATCAAATTATGAGCCCAAACAACCATTTCCTTTTGATTTTTATCACTCTTCTTATTAGCCTAACATGAATACATTCAACCCATGACCAATATATGCTTATAAAATCCCATTCAAAGTTCATTATAAATGGTTGGAAAATACCACAAAGCAAGCAGGACTACTCAAGCATCTTTCTCTATTCTCTACATATAACCATCCAATACCATTTACAACTTATTTAAATCCTTACACCAGTCCCTAGTCACCTCAAGCACACTTATTTTAACATTTTTCATCTTCATACACACTATTTCACAAAGCACATCAAATAAGAGAACTACATATGGCTTGATCTCTCTTCAGAGTATTGGTATGTAGGTATTGTACCCACACAAGGGGTGTGGATACACATTTAGTATATATTACACACACTAACCCACCCTATTTCTCAAAACTTGTCATATCACAATGGATTATATGGTTTGAAGACAAAATCATCTCTACAGGGAGTTTTGTGGACATGCAAAAGTCAAAATTTCATATGCAAGGTGTCATAGACATAGCAAACAAAACCTAGAATATCAAGTCTCTTGGACAATAGTGGTAGAAGTGGACTATAACACCATCGCCTAGGGTGTTTTATTTTTGGTGCTCCTATCCAATCATACAATGAAGGCTAGATCTTGATTTATGATAGTGTCTCAGTCTTTCAAATTGAATTCCAGCCGTTGTCTCAATTGTATCAGTTAGTTTCTAGCTAAGACTTGTTTTATTTCCCTTCTTACTATTTTTTAAAATATTCAAATTGAAATCAAATTATATAAATCAATATATTAATTATTTTATATTTATTTACTGATTTTAATACTAATAACCTTTAACTAAACTAGGAATAATACACTAATATTCTCGAAAAGGTTAAATCACATCACATCTTGATTTAAATCTTCACAATTTGTCCTCATTTCTCTTGATGTAGCATTTTTTTCCAAACAATATGAAGTACTTAATAGAGGTAGGATTTTCATACCTTAGCTCATAAGGAGTTTTGTCATTTTTTACCCTTGATTTAACTTTGTCCAAGATGTATACTATTATTTAGACTGCTTCTCTCTAGTATCCATCAGGTAACATGGCCTCTTTTAGCATTGTTTTGGCCATCTCCTTGATTGTCTTGTACTTTCTCTCAATAAAGCCATTCTACTATGGAGTCCTTTCTCCAGAGTAATACCTTTTGATCCCATTATTTTCACAATACTCAATAAACTCATTTGAGGTGAAATCTCCACCTTTATCAAATCTTAAGCATTTGATCTTTCATCCAATCTTTTTCTCTACCATGGCTCTAGAGATCTTGAATCTTTCAAATGTTTGTGACTTGTCCTTCAAAAGGGCACCCATGTCAATATTGAATAATCATCTATAAAAAACATGAAGTATCTCTCTCCTTTAGATCCTCTTATCTTACTAAGATCACAAAGATCATTATGAACTAATTCTAGAGGTTTTGTAGTTGCATACTCATTTGTCTAAAATTTGACCCTTATTTTCTTGCCAACTTGACATTCCTTGCAAGTGGTGTCTACAAGTTTGGTTATATTGGGAATGTATCTTACACACTTGTTTGAACTCAATTTTACTAGGTTATCAGAGTTGAAATGACCCATTCTTCAATGCCATAACCAAATCTCATTAGTCTTTCCTATCAGACAGTTATTACCATTCACTTCCATAAGATTATAGATGTTGCTTTTAGTCATTTTCCCTTATGAAACTAGTATTCTAGATCTATTTATATTACATCCTTATACATTAAATGTGACCTTGTATCCATTTTCACATACATGACTGACACTTAGTAGATTATGCTTCAATCCTTCAACATAAAGGACATCACATGTAGGCAGGTTTCCATGTATGTTCAAAGTTTATTTACCTTTGATATTTACTATTGTGTTATCTCCCAAGATGATAGGTCCTTACATTTTCTCAACTTGATGAAATTTCTCTTGTCACCAGTCATATGATTCAATAAACCACTGTCTATCACCCACAAACTATACAACTTGGCATTGATTGTAGTTTGAGTAATCATGGATTGAGTTTTCACTCTCCACACATCTTTGCATTTCTTATTTGGATTCTTTTCAGAAATTTGTGAACCTTTGTTCACACTAGAAGGCTTACATTTCTTTACATTATGTAATTTTAATCTTACAAAGATAGTTCAAAATTGTTTATCTATGTGACCAAAGTTATT